>MNCI01003484.1:1104511-1278530 GCA_015680685.1 Gnetum montanum
CCACCCTCCTTTCCATGGGGTAAGGCAACATGGAAGATTCCAAGGGGCTAGGTTTTAAAAAAATTAATTAGTTTTGGGCATGCATATGCATTCCCAAGGTTGTAGATGTTGTTATGCATTACCCCAGATCAAAGATCTTTTAATTTTAAGGCTATTTGATGGATTTTCAAGATTACTCCCTTGTTTCCACACTGAGCCCCCTTACAAGGGGTAAGAACACATGGAAGATCCCAAGGAGTTGAAAATTGATAAATTTTGATCAATTTTGAGCATGCATGTGTGTTACCCAAGACCAAAATTTACCATTTTCAAGGCTATTCTATTGATTTTTATGGTTACTGCCTTGCTTCCATTCTAAGCCCCCCTTATTCTCGAGGTTGTTGGTGCTACTGGGCATTACCTAAGAACAAATTTCATCATTTTAAGCTATTTTATTGATTTTTAGGGTTACCCCCTTATTTCCATGTTGAGCCCCCACCCCTCAACCACAACCCCCTGGGGCCCCTCCAAGGATGTAACCCAATGCGGAAGATTTCAAGGGGCTGATTTTTGATAAATTTTGATTAGTTTCGAGCATGCATGTGCATTCCTGGGATTCTTAGTGCTACTGGGCATTTCCCAAGACCAAAAATTTTCAATTTTAAGGCCTTTAAGTTAGGTTTTAAGGTTACCCCCTTGTTTCCACTCTAAGGCACCCCACCCAGGGGGTAAGGACTAAGGAAGTTATCAACTACCAAAGGTCATGGAGGGGCACCAAGGTTGCTAATGCAAGAACTATGGTCACTAGAAGTTGGAAAGAGGGTTTTTATGTTATACCCCTTAATCCCCAATGTTGGCCCCACACTGGAGAGCATGACGGAGGGATTCACCAATGTGGGGTGTGATACAAGGTTGTAAACTTTTTCCAATGTAAAAAGTAGGCTATTAGACACTATATAGGAGTAACTCGGTGGTCAATTTATGGAATTTTGTGTTACCTCCCATCCATCCATGCTAGGGCCAAGGTGTACAGTAAGGACAAGGCCTCCCCTAGTGTGGAACCACTAAATCAAAAGGTTTTGACCACTTATGACTAGGTTTTCCAAGGTTTAGGGGTTTTGGGAGTGATTAGATAGATTCATGGTTATGTGTGCCCCTTCTAGGGGTCAGATCTGAGTGTGATGGGTAGTGGGGGATATGAATGAGGGTTACCCCCCTTTGTTCCATGTTGAGAATTACCACCTTGCCTTCCCCCTCCACTCCCCCTTCCTTCTACACAAGCCAACATGGACACCTAGGGTGGCTATTTTTACAAAAGTTTGACCCCCTTTTAGAGCCTAGGGTTGGATGATGCAAGTTGCAACTACCAAAAATGACAAGAAGGTTAGTTTTTGTATGGTTTTGAGGGATGGAAGATGTGCATTCATGCTACGTATGGTACCCCTAGTGTGGATGCAGGGGGGTTAAGGCTTGGGTATGGTTCTATGTGTTAAAGTGGTCAAAACCCTAGTGTTGATATAGTTAATAATCCAAAAACACCATGTGTGAGGGCATAGGGTGGGACACATGGTTTTATAACTTAAAAATTAAAAATTTAAGAAAAAAGCAAAGGAAATTGTTGTTTCACCCTCCTCCCTTGCAACATGAAGGATACTTTCACCCTAGCCTCCCCCACCCCCTCCTTGAACTTTAGTGTATGTGAAGTCATCATACACAAAATTAGCAAGTACGAGTTGGGAGTGGATATGCTAGGTTTAATGGATTTTAAATGTTAAAACTTGAACAAACTCATCACAAACCATCATTCCATCAAAACACATAGTGGAGGAAAGCCTTGGCATCCATTTTTGTAGCAAATCTTGTCAACTTTCAACATTGAAGCTCTTAATATTTTCTCAACCCAACATGGAAGCTCAAACTACTTCAGATTTCAAGCCTTCTTCTAATGTTGATCATCATGATGAAGAAAGGTAGCAAACATCCTAACATCTAGGCATCAAATGAGGCTTCCAAAAGGATCTCCACCTTTTCCAAGGTTTTTTCCAATCAAGGAACCTCTTCATCAATCCCAAGGTAGGCCATTCTTTGCCTTTTTTCATGGTGTCTTAACTATTTTTGGTGTTTTTCTAGGTAGAAATAGGGCGTTTTGTTAGATCTAGTCCAAAGGAATTAATAGAATTAAATTCTAGTAAAATCCCATGTTATATTTTGGCCATTTTTATGTGGGTCTATGGTTATCACCTTGGTAAATAGGGTTTTGAAAGTAGGCTTGCTTTTTTAGATGCTTTTTTATAAAAATCTCATCCTACCCCCTTAATTTTACGTGTTTTATGATGGTTAGAGGTTGGTTTGGTCATTTTGGTTGTAATCTTTGGCTGAATATTGTTAAATTTGTGTTTTTAATGCTTTTTTGGTACAAAAAGCAAGCTAAGTTGTGTATATTTTATCAAAGAAATGGCTTAAGTTTTGCATAATTTAATTTTTTTGGTTTTTATTGGTGTATTTAATTTTTTTAATGGCTATGGTCTTGTTTAATTTGGAGTTATATTGATTAAGTTATGTCTATTTCAATTTGGTTGTGCAATTAGGGTTTGTGCCATTTATCATATTTTCATCAATATTAATGATTTTTTTCTGAAACAAAGGCTAGGGTTTTGAATTTATATTGAGTATTTTTTTCATAGGACTTGATTCAAGCTTTTAAATGGTGGTGGAATCACTCTGTTTGGACCTCGAATGGACTTTTAGTGAATTTTTTCGTAACCCTACATGAATGGGGGTTGATGGTGATGGCTACGATTTTACTATTTTTGACTATGTTTTGTGTAAGAATGGTTACATGTTTTTCGTTGAAATGGTCATGACTAGAGATTTCATGATTTTAGGATTCCCTTTGTGGTGGAATCACTAAAATTGGAGCTAAGATGAAGTTTTTATGAATTTTATAATTAGGCTATGTTAATTGGTCTAAATTTGGTTGTAGCACTTTACCCCTTTGAGGATGGATGTGGTTGTTATAGTTAGAATTGTCAACCTCCATGCTCTTCAGGACTTTTTTAAATGGAAAATATATTATTATTATTATTTATTTTAAAGAAAGAGATTTTTACTATTTTTAGTAAGCTTTTTTATTTATTCCTATTATGGCCATTTTTTCTATGTTTTGATGCTTTTTCTAAATTAATGCATGATTTGAACTAAGGCATAGTTCTGGTTGTGGTGTTTTGGTTATAATAATTTTGGCTATGATATCAAGTCTAAGAAAGGTCTTAACAATATATTTATTTTTTGTGAATTTTCCTAAGCAAATTTGAACCAACATCTAGGAGCTTTTTATGGAGGTTAATTTCACCCTCAACTACGATGTGTAAAATTTGTTAAGAAATTATAAGTGTTGAAATGTTATGTTAATGGTTTTTTATGCTTTCCCATTGTAGGGTCCTGCAAAAGCCAATGGTCATCGTGGTTGAGCTTGTTGACATTCTTTGTTATCTTGGTCAACCTATGAACCATAGCCCTCCTCCTGACTTGACATTGGAGAAGATATCAGTATGGTTCCATCCATGGGCAAGGTATTTTCTTACCTATCTTCTCTAGCACTTTAGTGTGATGATATGTTCACACTTGTCTAAGGAGGTGGCCATAGTCATCATGGAGACCTTGCTTCCTAGGTCTACATGCCTAAATAACCAATTTATAACTGATTGGCCAAAGACTCGAGCAACAAGAGAACTAGTGGATTTCATCGGTACATGGTACCTTTCAAATATCTAGACCATACTAGGGTATTCATGATACAACAAGAATAATACTCTGATGGTGGTGCAAAGAGTCCACTCTATATTCTAAAATCCTCCAGGAACTGTGTAACAATTACAAGGATAAGCATGACTATTATAGGTTTTAACATTTTTGTTTTATCTAATTTAGTCTCTTTTTTCTAACTTGTTGGTTTCACACATATCTTGTAGGTACAAGGTCGATGATCAAGGTTTGATCAAGAATGATCAAACCTTGGTAGTAGCCCATATTGCATTGAACGAATTTAGTAAGGGCCCCAAGATTAGATATGTTGTTTTTGAATAGCTAAGAGGGGAGTTTGATGATACCCTACTATATTTGACCTTGTTTACAAGAGGTTTGTGGCTACCAAAATAGCACATAGATGGTGGATGGCTCCTAAGGACATTAGAGATATGGGAATTATTGTTGGGATTCCCACATTAGCTTCTTTAAGCAAGAAGAAGAAGAGTGAGAAAATAGGTACTTGGTTATGTTAAAGGTTTTATGGTTATTTAGGCTTTAAGTTTCTTATGGCCAAAACATAGTTGTATTGATGCCAAGAACTTGTCTTTTACTTACAAGGCCTTCTACTCTTGTAGATGTTATTATACCACTCACTAGACATTTATGGAAAATCTCATCCTAAAGCTCAATGAGGTGGAACTTGCACAAGAGTGGTTGAGGGAGAAGGCATTTGAAGACATTCAAGTAAACATTGCTCATGCAGGTTTCCTTGAGATCTTTATGGCGCCCAATCCTATCATCCCTTTTATAGAGAGGCTAAACATCATCAACTCTTTTGATGAAAAAGCTAATGTATACCACACCACAGTACAAGGCCTATCCATTACTATTGCCATCAACGCGACTACCTTCCATGACTTATTTGGTGTTCCCACTTATGGGAAAATAGTTGCCACCAAACCAATGAAAGAGGTCGGCCACCATCCAAAAGTTGAGGAATGGCTTGGTGCTACCAAGGGCCACTCTGAACTTGCTTGCAATAGCTGTAGGAACCCTAATTCAAAAGGGTCTTATCCCTTGTTTAGATCTTGGGTATTTCCCAAATTATTATCACCAAAGAAGGTGATTGGCGTCATGCATGGATGAACCTTCAAGAAAGTTTTGACAAAGGGGACTCATTTTAACAGGGCTCTTTCCTTGGCTACCAACCTCAAAGAGGAAATCCTCAAAATTCATGTAGATTCTTCCATGATAGTCCACATGCACCATGCATTTTTTGTATGCTACATAAAGAGGTTTGTAGAATTTTTGGTGGTGAAGAGGGGTAGATCATGGATGCACCAAGACCCATGCCAACTCTCAAGGCCTTAGGTAAAGCATCTTTATCCAACCATGAAGGCTCAAAACCCACCAAAGGATATGGAAGATTCACTATCCATGACCACCAATAACCTTCATGTTTATTGGTGTGAATCCCTTGAAAACATGGGGAAGGAACCTCTTACATTTCCAACAAACATCAAGAGGGTCCAACAGTTATGTGTTGAAGCCACTAGAGTAGCTAGGGCTAACCTAAAGAGGCCAGAAGATGAAGCACCACTAGTAGTAGAGCCACCCTCCAAGCAAAATATTATCTTCAAGATCCCACACTTGGACCAAGCATTCATAGGTACACTCCAACTATGTTTTCTCTCTTTTGGCTATGTTTTGTTTTGTGGCTATTCATGCTAACTTATCTAATGATTTATGACTACAGATCAACGGTGAAACCTGGCAACCCAAGCTATCGCTGTAGAAGAAGAACAAAGGAAAGTAGAGGAGGCACACACATGTGTTGAGGAGGAACAATAAAGGTGTAGAGCTATGGCAAAGGAAGAATAGAGGCATGAAAAGAATGCACTCTTGAAACAAGATATGGATGATCTTGATGCCTTGTTCGGTGGGTCACTACCTAGGAAGTCTTCAATCAAAATCCCCGATGAAGATGAAGATGAACATGAGAATAAGGGGAAGAGCATAGGTATACTTATGCTCTACTTACTATTGCCTATATTTTTATATTTAGTTTTAGATTTCTTACTTATCCAATAATTATTATGCTTATTGTAGTCCCTAAGCCAATAGCAGAGGTCCTTATACTTGAGTTTCACCTAAAAGCATGGGTAGAGGTCCCAGACAAGATAGAATTCATGCACAAAATGGCAAATGACATCATTGGTTAGTTGATATAGGTTGCTCCTGAAATCAATAAGAACTATGTTTTGTTGTTCTTTAGTCATGTTGCTATGAGATGTATTTTATGCTATAGCCATATTTTATGTTAATTTTATGATTATTAATTTTTTTTATTTTTAGTGCCATTAGTCACATGGGATCCAGCCCAAGACATGGAGTTCAACTCCTTGCCTAAACTTTCTCCTTACACCACATATGTCCCCTTGAAGCTTTATGAATCTACCACTAATCTAGTAGTTTCATGTGCTAAAGCTTCATGGGAGATTTAGAGTTCTAATGAATCCCTATGGGAAGAAGTTATGGCCTTAAAGAAGAAAAATAAAAAGCAAGGCAAGAGGATCCAAGATCTCAAGGAGCATAAGGCCTTTGTGGATGCCCAAGTGGAGAACTCCGAGGCCTTATAGACCAAAGAGATCACATGGGCCTGCTACTAGTGCACTATCCATGATAATATTTCTCTCTCTTAGGAGTTGCATGAACAAAAAATGCAAATGAACTTGATCTCTCAAAAGACACAAGATTGGAAAGATTACAGTGCTTGGATCTTGGAGTGGGGTAAGACACAAAGGGACCACAAGCACCAGTATAAAGTTGATTGGGATGCCTATTTGAAATGGTTGAAGAAGGAGACAACCAAATGGCAAAAGAGAGAGATGTTCATTCAGGGCATTTAGGTTGAGAGTGCTTTTGACCTCTTTGAAAGCACGCTAACAGTGGTTGAGTCTCTTACTCCACATATCACCATGGTTGCAGATGAGGTCACTATGGCTACAATCTCATGGAAGCCACCATCATGGATGGGTGTGGATAGAACCAGTATCCTCACAAGCATCAATTTAGAGGACATTGACTGGGCCAACATGACAAAAGACTAAATTCTCCAATGTTTGGAGACTAGCCTTTACCATCTTCCCTAAGAGTTTGTAAAGTTGGATTCTTCACAAGTGTGATGATCTTCATGTTTTGCATTTTTTTAAAGTTTTAGTTTATATATATATATATATATATATATATATATATGTTTCTTGTTTTGCATGATTCATGTTACGATTTTGGTTATGATGATTACTAACTGATTGTGTGTTGCTATCTCACAAACATTTTATGACATTGGTGGCCCCAGTGATGTAGGCGATGATAATGATGATGCATCAGCTCCTCCTCCGAATGCCCCCTTGGCACCATTAGATGCATGATTTGATAGTCTTTTACTATTTATTTCATTTTATGCTTGTGATTATGTGGCTTATGTTGGCCAATACTTGAGTTATAGACATTTTATCATTTATGATTGATAATTTTAACATTTATGGCATACAATGTGGCCATGGCTATATCATTTTAATTTTAAGATGTTTTAAATTTTAAGTTTTGGTTTTAGTTTTGGCTATATATGTTGTTGATTACTTTATTGTTTTAAGGTTTTAAGGTTACAAGTGTTGGAAATATCTATGTGAAATATGGTTGCGTTGGCTATGTCGAGAACTATGAGATTATGAATAGACAAGGGTTACTTACCATTTTTTAAAGTCATGGTAGATTGTACATTTATCACTAGCTTAAGGCTATGGTGGACCATGATGCTAGTTTAGAGTCTTAGTGAACTATAATGCCAATTTAGAGTCTTAGTAGATTATAATGCTAGTTTAGAGTCTTAGTGGACTAAGGTGCCAATTTAAGGCCTCGGTAGGCTATGATGCTAGTTTAAGGCCTTGGCAAGCCATGAGTTTGCTAATTTTAGGCCATGGCAGGCCCTTAGAGTCTTAGAGTTTTTGGTAAGAATTTTGTTGTTTTAAAATTTTTATGATTTTTTTCTAACTTTAAGATTTTTTATAGGGTTTTTTTATTTTCATCATGTATAAAAGTAATGGAAAATAAAGGTTGTAATACATAAGTAAAATGTAAATGAAAGTGGAAATCTAGGCTACCTGCAGGAAGAGTAAAATAAAATACATAATCAAGGATAAAAAATTAGCAAAGAAAGGATAAGCTACATAGTTATAGGGACATGGAGAGGAAGAGTCAAAGGGTACTTCACTTGTGTGGGTTCTTTCTAAATTTTAAAAGATTAGGAAACAAGTAAGGTCTACTTTGCACAATTTTGTATTTGTCATCACCTTCACTAATGATGTTAAATGGGAGTTCATCCCATGACACATCTTGTTGTCCATCGTTGTTATTATTGGCTTTTTGTTCTCTCTCAAGCTATTGGGTTTTTTGATTAGGGGTTTCTTGTTGAAACTCTACTTTGAACTTCTACTCTATGTCCACATTGTTAATAGTTAGGGGCACTACATTATCATCATGAATGATGATCTCATCTCCCTCATAAGGAAGGTGAAACTCCTAGTAGATGGAAGAAGACATAGCTCATAACTGAGCCAACCAAGGTCTTCCTAGGATAAGGTTAAACCCAGTTGTCTCCTCCACCACCAAGAAATTCACAATTTTAAGGAGTTTCTCCCCTGCCACAAACTCTAAGGAGATGGACCCCTTGATAGTAACCCTCAATCTATTGAAAGACTTGAGAGCAACTATTGATGTTTGTTGTATTTTCTCTATCAAGCCTAATCATTCAACAATGATGTATGGAATGATGTTAGTAGTCACACCATCATCTACATGTACCCAATGCACCTTGAACTGCATTATGTGTATGGTTATGAACAGAGGAGCCTTGGTAATTTTTCCACTCTAGGGATTAGCCTTAATTTTTCTATCATGAAATATTAGGGGTGTTGACTTCCCCTCCCTAGGTATGGGAGGAACCATCACTACATGGATGGATTCCTCATTAGTGGGGATATCCTCACTAATAAGGATATAATTCAACACTTTGACTAACACCTCATAATATGTGGCAAAAGTCATGATCAAGTCATACAAGCCTAGAGTAATGTTCTTTTGCTTAAGAAATTATCTTACTTGATCTATTGCATTGAAGAAGGTTTTTTCATTAGTCGCGGGCTTATTGCCCCAATTGTGCATCACTTTCTCCATGACCCCAAAATGCATACTTCAATCTTAGGTTGTGATTGTTGGGGCTTCTCCTAATTCTTCTAGCCATGAGCTTTGGGATCCCCCTATTGTTTAGAGTGGGTTGGGCAAAGGAGGTCATGGATATAGTTGATATGGGAGTAGGCTATGGTGGGCCCACTTCCTTCCATACCATTGTCTACTTATCACCCTTATTGTTAGGCTTTTTCTTTTGCTTCTTCCTTGGCTTGTTTGGAGCTTTTTCGTTGTCAGTTGTTGGTTGTGAGGAAGATGCAATAGCATTGTCCACCACAAGAGGTTGTTCGGTGATTTTATCAATCAGTGAGGCTATGGCTGGTTGGGCTATGGTGGGCTAGGTCACCCTAATGATAAATGGTTTCCTATGAGGCACTTCTAACAACACCCTTATGATAAAAGAGGATCTTCAACTAGTGGGAGTCAAAGAGGCCCTTTCACCATAATGGGGTATGCAAATCACAAATGGTTCTCTTGAGGATCTCTAATTATCATCTACGTTGAATGCTAATATGATATATGTAGTGTTGTTAGCATTCAATGAGTCTTTGTACACCTGCATCAATTGGTTTTGAGATCAGACAAGATTGGATGCATCTAGAACCATCTCTCCTATATCTATCATCTTATGCAAGTCATCCTTCAATGTAAGGTAGAAGTCTGTGTCATACCGGGTAGTTCATGATAGTGGAAAAAGTGATCTATATTGAAGTATTTAGGTAGTGGTAGGTCATCTTTCATTACTCTGGTGAGGTCCTTGTCTATTTCACAAAGTTTATCATGTTTCTTTCAGGAAGCTTTACACATCTATTTGTATTGGATATGCCCACTTTTCAAAACTTGATCTAACAACTCTTATGGTTTTAATGGTAGTGAAGTGTATTTGGACCTATCCTTCATTTCAAAATTAGGTTTGGTCATTGTCAGTGTAATTACCCAAGAGGCTAAAGGTTGGTTATCATGGTTATTATTAGTGGGGACCTTGGGTGGGTTGGTCCTTGATCCTTGGTTAGTGGTCTGGGCCTCCTTAGTCACAGTTTCTACAATCATGTTGATATGTTTGCCCTTCTCCTTGTCTCTTTGCATATGTTGATTTTTGTATGCTACATAGGGTAGGTCATAACTATCCTCTGCAACATCTTCTATATTCTTGGTCTAGGAGAATGCTTGGCTAAGTGACTGCAGATCAAGGTGGTAAATTTTAGGCCTAATAAAGTCATTAACTATCCCCTTAAATATACCCAAAAAGTGAGTTTCAACTATGGGCTCTGGTATTTCGTTCAGGAGTCCATTCCATCATTGGGTGAACTTTTGTATGGGTTCAAGAGGTCCCTACTTGAACTTCATGAGTTGGTCAAGCATGGTGTCGACCTTCAAGTTATACTTGAAGCAATTAATAAACTAATATATCAAGTCCTCAAGGGAGGATATGGACCCTCTAGGTAATGTGCGATAACAATCAAATGCTTTCCCAGTCAAGGACATGGGAAAAATCTTCATGATGGTATGAGGCCATGGTTACAATAACAAGTACTTAGATCTAAAGGTTATAAGGTGAGCATTAGGACCATCTTCTCCATTATATTTACTAAATTGGGGGACAGGGACACTAGGAGGAAGTATCAAAGGTGGGACCATAGGACTAATAGGATCATCCTAGTAGAAGTCCATGATTTTTACACTTTGGGACATAGAGGCTTTAAGCCTCTTTAACCCCTCTACAATGATCCCATTGGTTGTGAGGCTTGCACATATGGTTGTGACTTCTTTTGTGAGGCTTGTGGCCTCACTATGGGTTGTATGATAGAAGGAAGGGATTACATTATGGTTGTGGCTTATGAGCTAAACAGAGAAAAAGATGTTTGTGCTAGTACTTGAGGCAAAAATGAGATAAGGGGGTATATGACCCTTTTGTTGCTTGGGGACTCATAGTGGGTTCCATATGAGTAGTTAGCAAACTTGTAATGGTAAAAACCACCATCGATGATTTTATATATTGTAATTATGTTGTAAATGACATTGATGTGTTATGATTTGTTATTTATGACATTGGCCAAGTTTGATGTGTGGGTATAACAAGTGTGGGATATATTTTAGTAAGGTAGGAAGGAGTGGAAGATGGTGACACCATGCCCATGGAGAAAACAAAGGCATTAGAGGAAGGTGTTGTGACCTTGAGGGATGTTTGTTGGAACAGTCCTCCCAGGATGTTTTCAGGCTTAAATTCTACCTTAAATTCATCCTCCTCTTTCTATTGTTCCTCATAGCTATGCTTGTCATCTTTCTCTTCCACAACAATCATTTAGGCTAGGATGCTAGCATAGATGTCATTAAGGGGAATTTGGTCATACGAGGAAGGGATGTACTCTTTCCCACTCTTGTGTATGAGCTTAAACTCCCTCTTGGCCTGGGCCTCAATTCATGGAATTAGCATGGATTCCTATATTTTAACACAAATGAAGTTATAACAATCTTCATTTATGGTTGCAAAATTAGGACTCTCCCCTCTAACCATCAAAGATCACCTACACTCAAATGATGGTAGGGTCTTTGGGGTCATAGACCCTCACAGCCTATTAATATTACCTACTGATGTCAATACAGTTGTAAGGCCATTTAGTTGATCATAGGAGAGACATGGTTATTTTAATGAGAAATTCTCAAGATAGGCTATGAAAAGCAAAAAAATGAAAGTAGGTTCAAAAGCAATCAAAGGAAGAAAAATGGTCAAAATGGGATACTTACTAAAAATAGCAAGTAGGGGGTAAGAGGAAGTATACTCCTTTACCCAAAATGGAAAGGTACAAAGGTGATAGCAAACTTTACCCACACTAACCTTCTAACTATCATGCTTCTTGATGCTCACACTAGCTTCCTAGCTATCATACCCCTAGGTGTGAAAGGGGGAAAGAGAGGATAAGATGGGGGGATCTCACATCTTACAAAGCCAACATTGATAAAAGGGAATGAAAGATATTATAGGTGTGGAGAAAAGGATGTAAATTTTGATAGTTGGGATTGCTATAAAGTTTAAATCTAGTGAAAATAGGAAAAAATGATCAAAAATAGATTACTTATCATAAGTAGTAAGTGGAGGGTAAGGGGTGTTTACCCTTTACCAGAAATGGTAAGCTAAGAATGTTGGGATCAAGCTTCACCCACGTTGGCCTCCTAGCTATCACACCCCCAAGTGTGGTAGGGGGAAAGAGAGGGTGAGATGGGGGGATCTCACACCTTCTAAAACCAACATTGGTAAAGGAAGGGAAAGTGTGGTAGAAAAAATAGAAACCTAAGACTTTCTTAAAATGGTTTTAAAAAATGTCAAATTCAACCACCAAGAAGGGGAAAGTACTTTTGGTTGGTAATGATGGAACTATTTGTTTTGTTATGTAGATTATGGCCAAGGTTAAATGTTGGTATGTAGGTGTTCAACATAGATGTTGGATAGTGAAATTCATAGTAGATGTTGGAAAACTAAACACCCAACCACATACAACTTCCACATTAGGGTTTCTAGTGTAGGGGAGTGAGGGGTAGCATTGGGTTTTCAAAAGGGGCTTAAAGGTTTTCGCTACAAAAATCAAAAAATTTCTAGTAGGCAAGTAATGTTGGCTATGTGGGCAATCAGATTTAGCTACAAAAATCAAGTGAAGGCCCTCCTTCGAGTGCCAAGAAACTATTGCGATGGAAAATTTTGGTCATTGGAAAAAGCCAAGGATTCTCAGTCATAAGTAGCCTCAACCCTAAATCCCCTAGGGCCTCCACAAGAAAAATGAAATTCAGGGTGCCCTAGATAATTTGGTAGATCACCTAGGGACTTAAAGGAGGGTGCAAAATGGGGGTAACAAAGAAGGAAGATGAAGATCTACAAAGTAATGCACTAAAAATATAAAAATTATCTCTAGAATTATACAAAAAATGAAATCATAAACTTTATTAAATAAACAAAGATTGAGTTCAAAGGGGTGTACAAATTTGATGCCTAAGAGTGGGGCAAAGGGAGGTTCACTTGGGCAGGGGTTTAGAGCTTGTTGAAGCCATGATCAACTCAAAGATCTAGTATCTCTACCACTCCTAATGATATTGAAGCTCCTTTATCACCACCTTAGATCTACAACATTGGTTACTACTAGAGTTAGGAAAATGTGAAGGATTGGGATGGCCAAAGTGCACCACACTAGTATTTGAATATCCTAAGGGGTAACATTGACACCCAAAATTCACAAATCCTAAGGCGGGGGGTAACAGGAGATAACAGGTTACAAAGGTTCCATGTTGCTAGGCCCCAAGAAGCTATGTTTTTGCTAAGGAAGCAAGAGCTCTTGGATGCCAAAAATGCTAAGGGTTCTGAATTGCAAAAGTGTGGAACCTTGAAATGATGCCAAGGTTTAGTTTTTATAGGGTTATGGCCATGATTCAGGCTACAAATGGCTAATTTATTGGCTACAAATTGGATGCCAAATTGCTGAAAATTAATTACGATGTTCAGGGGGTAGTGAGATCCATCCCCATGTATCTTAGCTATCTAGCCCCTCCACATTTTCTAACCTCCTCTCTCCTAGTTGGTTGACCCATTCCCACTAGGAGAAGCATGTTAACATGGAGGTATGGGAGGTCAATGTTGGGGCTAAAGGTCAACCCCTCCAAGATGGATCAACCCCTTTTCCATGATGGGGTTAGGTAAGTTCCATTCCCATGCACTCCTCCATGCTAGATTTGAAGTCTCCTAGCTGGCTTACCCCCTTGTAGGAGGTGTGTTAGCATAGAAAAATGTGTACCCCCCATAAAACCCATCAAATTGCCATTTTTGACATTCCAAAAGGCATTTTTGATTCCCCCAAGCCCAAATATAGACATTATATGACTTTTTTCACTTGGGGAATGAGGCTTTGATCACTTATGAAGCATTTTTCAGCTCCAAAAGGATGAAACATGTGAGATTTCCCCTTTATGGGTTACAACCCTCACATTTATAATAAAATACTACCTTAGGTTTCATGGGATGGGATTACAAAGGCTTCAACATGCAAATTTGGTGGTGTTTCATTGGGTAGATGCATCAAAAGCCTATAAATAGGTTGAGAATATTCTTGAAACCTAGTTTATTTCTCTTTTGCATTGAATAACCAAGGAAATGAAATAGAAAGCTCTATTAGTTTTCTTCTTAGAGTAGTTTTTGTACTCACTTTGACGTTTTCCTACATATGTCAGAAATTCGGGTACATTCTATGGCCTTTTTAGCCTAAGCTAGCTTTAACAGTTCTAGATATGACATCTTGCATCATTAACAATGTTGTTTCTAGTTCTCATCATCAACATTCATCAAAATGACATCTCATGATATTTGTGGCATCATTATGAATGTTTTTCTTAGTCTTCAATTTTGATGTATGGCATTGTCTCCCATATAGATTTTGGTTTCTTCCTCTTCAACAATTTGTGCTTGACAGACAATGTCATTTTGATGTTTAATGTCTCACATTAATACTATTTTGATGTTTGATGTCATTTTCTACATCACCTATATATTCAATGACTACAACAACTATGTGTCATTTCTCCTATCCAAATCCTTCTAAAAGATTCTATGGATCCCAATACATCATTTCTTCATAGTCTATGAGGAATTTATGACATATAAGTAGAGGAAGACCCTTAAATAGAAAGGGGTTAAAAAATGTTAGAAATCATAGAAGAAAACACTTTATCGAAAATAACAACTTTGCTAGCAATTGCTTCTTTAGCATATCAGAAATCTCTATGCACTTCTCAACTTCTTAGAGTTTTTCTTATTTTTTCCCCTTTTCTGCTGATACATTATCTCTTCTTTGTGGTTTTCTCCTAGTCATGGAGAATCTTATTGGATTTAAATCGACACACAGATCTAATTCAATTCCCTTCTATCATATTTCACTATTTTTTCCAATCTATAGTAATTTTATCTGATCTCCATAAAGCACACACATAAAAAACAGAGAATGGGGTAATGCAACTCCTCATCTATTATTCTTGATTTCTAATTTCATCTCGTAGAATTACTACTACATTTTCCTAGGTTCCTTCCATGGATATTCTACATTTCTGTATTTCACCTTTTTCTTTTTTGAACTTGTACTTGGTATTGCAACAATTTTTTATTGTCATACTTTTGCTTTAAGGACATGATTTCAAAAAAATTATTTTTATTTTTTTTACAATTCTATTTCTTCTAGTCACATATGCTCTACTTTTCCATAAATTTTATTTTATGTAATATTGTCTTTTATATCACATTATGCATATGCTTTTATTTTAGTAATATTATCTCTGCTTTACTAGCTATTCCATGTGCTTATTTCCACTTGTTTTTTCCTCATGTTTAGCAAAACACCACCTTAAATTTTTGAAAATTCTAATAATCTTCAAGTCCCCTTTTTATTTAAAGATTTATTTCTTTAGACCGTTTGATGACCATGGAATTCTTAGCTCATTCTCATATAGGGTTGTTTTGAATCTTAAATATACGATGATTCTAACTACAATAGCAACAAATTAATTCCTTTAATTTAGCGTTTCTCTTCTCCTAGTCTTACTATAGTTAATTAAAGGGCTTGGTAGATGCACATTACATGAGCTTTATTATCTAGAGCTTCTTCACTCTTTTTCCTATTCAAAATTCTTGGCTATTTCTAATTTTAGCTATTGGCTTTTTAAAATTCCACTTTCATTCCCTCCATGACAATGTGAGATGGAGCATGTTCACTTCATAAATAAATCAATCACCTTCTAATACTAAATGTAAATATTATGAAAATAAAAAATTATTTACTAGAAGATAAGAAAACTATCTATCTTTAATTAATGCAATTAGAAGATTACAATCAGCTTCCCACAACCCACAAACATCCAACAACCTGTCACACTTAAATGATATTGCAGAGCATGAGGCTCTATAATCACACAATGGCTATTCTTAATTTAAGACACAACCAATAGAAATCATTTTCACAACCTAGAACTAAGATCTCAACTCACAAGTGAGATACAAGAGAATAGAACACATAGACCAACACATCACAAGCTAATCTTGGGGCTGCAATCACTAATTGCACACATTCAATGTGCTCACGACACTCTCAATAGCTCTTTTATTCACTCTTCACTACTTAACAATGATAAATACATACATATTTAAGTCAAATAAGAAGATAAGAAATCTAGAAACCTTTCCCCAACATAACTTAAGGTTTTTCATATGTTTCCTAAGTCTTCTCACCTTCTCATCGATTATTTTCATCCTTTTCCATTATGTTCTAGCTATTTCCTGAATTGGGATGGGTGTTTTCAAAAGTTTCTCCATCCATCTAAGTCATCTCTAACTTTGCTAAGGCATTTGGTGTGAAAACCTAGTTCTTGAATAAGATGTCTGCTATTTTTCTTGGATGTCCCATTAGGTCCTAAGATGTCTTAGGTTTTGGTGGGACATCTTAGTTGAGATGTCACATGCACAGTTGGGATGTCTTACCTAGAATGGTCTAGTTTCTAGTGGAACATCTCACTTTCCATGACTAAACATAAAAATTTTTGTTTGGATGTCTAGAATCTCCTTATGCCTCCAAATAAGTCCCATAGAACACCATAAAACATGCCAAAACATCTAAGAATCATCATCAATAAAATCAACACAAGAAGACACACACTAATAGGGCACACTTGTCTAGGTCTTCAAGCCTAAAACTTGCAAAAATAATTTGTAGGACAAAGCATAAGGAAATCAGGAGAGGTGTTCCTACACCAGCTCTTCCACCCTTCAAAAAGTGAACTTAGGTGAATAATGGAGTAGGGGTAGAAGTGATTCCCCACTCAACAAGTTTGGTTTCATGGACTCATACAACATCATTAGTAGATTGATGCTCCTAATGAATCAAATATTCATACCTCTTGACTTCCCGAGTGCTATAAGCCTATTTTTTCTTAAGTACAACTACCTTCCTCTCCATTGAAGGCTTAGACTAATCAATAGCCCCCTTCAACTCATCAATGCTACCTTGTATGATCTCCTCATCAGTTGTTCCATGATAGTGCACAAGATCTAAAATATTAAACACAAAAGATATAACAAAATTGTTTTATAAATCAATCTTAAAAGCATTATCATTAAATTTAGCCTTGATTTTGAAAAGCCCCATATTCTTAGCTTTCAATGTGAAGAAGTTAACATCTCTCCACTACTTCTTCTTCAAGTGCACCTAAACCAAGTCACCAACAAAAAAATTAGACTTATGCTTGTCCTTATTCCTCTTAAGGACTCTCTCTTCAACCTTCTTCTTAAAATTTGATTTTACTTGTGCATGGATATCCCTCATCTCTTACACAAAATCAACACTATGTTGAGCTTCACCATCAAAGCTCTTCAAAGTGTCCACCATCTTTGAATAAAAGTCATAGTTCACAAGAAATGAGCTTTTTCCAATAACAATATGAAAAGCATTATTATACCAAAACTCAGCATGATACAACAAGTTTCCCACCTATTTGACTATCCATCACACAAACATCTCAATATGTTTACCAAGGATTTATTCACCACCTTTGCTTAGCCATTAGATTATGCATGATATGCACTAGAAAAATTCAACATTATCCCTAAAATCTTCCAAAGGGATCTCCAAAAATGACTTGTAAACTTGGAGTCTCTATCATTAACAATATTGAAAGGAATACCATGCAACTTCACAACATGTTGGAAAATAAATTTCTCACATGAGAAGCATCACTCAACTTCTTGCATGGAATAAAATGTATCATCTTAACGAACCTGTCAACCATAATAAAATTTACATCATTTTCACTTTTGGTTTTTGAAATAGCACTCACAAAATCTATTGACACACTTTCCCATGGACTTTTTGAAATTAGCAAAGGCATATAGTGTCCATCCATACCTTTACCTCCTTTGAAATTTCTAACAAGTCAAGCACTTCTTCATAAATTTTGAAACTTCTGTTACCCTACTAGGCTAAAAATAGTGCCTACCCACAAGTTCCAATATTTTATCCATGTAACCTGCCATGCCACTACAATGCTTTTCAAAAAAAAATTTCTTCCTAAAATCTCAATTAGAAATACATATCTTTCCATTCTTAAATAATAGTTTATCTTGAATATGAGAGTCCTACCATTGATCTATATTATTCATCAACAACTCTTTGAGGCTTCTTCAAACCTATCTAAAATCAACATCATGCTCATACAAACAAGTAAAATTACCCATACCTTCCACATGAGGTACGCTAAAATTCACCACATGCACCCTAGATAATATATCAGCCACCACATTAACTTTTCCAATTGTGTGCTTCAACACAAAATTGAACTCTTGTAACTATGCAACCCACTTCATGTACTTTGCACTCAACTTCTTTTAAGAGTTTATACATCTAAGTGCTTTGTGGTTTGTCATCAAGGTGAACCTCATGGACAATAAGTAATGCCTCTAATGTTTGATTGCTTGAAGAGTAGCATACCACTCCTTCTCATATATGGTATATTTTTACCTTAACTCATTTAACTTTTCAGAAAAGAAAGCAATAGTTCTACCTTCTTCTAAAAGTACCTCACCAATGGCAAGTCCACTTGCATCTACCTCCACATGAAAGAGCTTATGAAAATCTAGAATTACAAGCACTAGTTCATTACTTTCAACAAGTCAAAGCTCCGATATTAATAATGTTGGAGCAGATTCACTCCACAATTAAATTACCTTCAATGAATTAAATCCAATTATTATGCAAATATAAACCTTTTGCTAAAAAATTAAAAAAAACTATCTTTAATTAACTTATTAGAAGATTACAATATGGTTTACAAAACCCACAAGCATCCAAGACCTATCATATGCAATCAATATTGCAAAGCATGAGGCTTTACAACCATACAATGGTTATTCTTAATGCAAGGTGCAATCAATAGAAATATCTCCCACAACTTAGGGCTGAGATCTCAACTCACAAGTAAGATACAAGAGAATAGAACACATAGAACAACACACCACAAGGTGATCTTGGAGTTGTAATCATTAGTTGCACTCATGCAATGTGCACACCTACTCTATCTTGCTTAGCTCTTCACTCTAAAGAGCTCTTTCTCCCATTCATCACTAGGTCTAACTCTGAGTTAATGGTAACCACTCTTCATTTCCCTCACTATTATCCTATTCATTGTCCTAAAATCAATTCACATCCTCCATTCATCATTGTCCTTCTTTAGCACTAACATTGCTAAAACTACACAAGGTGAAATGGATTCCCTCATGAATCCATTTGTAAGTAATCCTTCTACTTTCCTTTGCAATTCATCCCTTTTATTTGGTGCCATCTAGTAAGCTCTCTCATTTGTAATGGTAACACTAAGAATGAAGTCAATTTGATGTTGTACATTCCTCATTAGTGGTAGTCCACTTAATTCTCCCATGAACACCTTGGAAACTTTTTCCTTCAATCCTAGCACACCTGTAGGAAGTTCAACCTACACATCATCATGGTTAGTAACAACTTTTTTCATAACAATAAAATCAAAATTTGTTTCATCATGTTCCTTAATATATTCCATCTCTCCTAGAAAGATTAAAGAAGCATTAAGTAAGCTTTGCTGGCTCATTGGTTTAGCTATCATAGGAATCAAATCATGGATTCCATTAGGTCTAACTACACTCCACATGTTTCTTGCTCCATCAAACTAAGCACCATTGTTAAAATTCCAAGGTCTACCAAGAATTACATTAGCAAAATCTATTGGAATCACATCACACTTCATAACATCATGATAACTTTCAATTTTAAATTTCAAAGTACATTGTTTCGTTATCTCTTAGAAAGAATCTTTAAACAACCAATGCACCTTATAAGGTCTTGGATGAGGATTAGTTACCAAAACCAATCTAGCAACTACCCTAGAAGAAATAACATGTTCTTGGGCTTCCCAATCAATCAAAACATGAATCCATTCCCTAGTAAGTAAACAATTGGCTCTAATCTAAAACAATAATTTCCTGTCAAGATAACCTCCTCTATTGAATTTCCCCATAAATGCATAAGAATTTATTTCAAAAACATCCTCTATTTTTGAAACATTAGGATAACCTCTCTAAAGAGCTTAGCTTGATGTCTCCTCCACCTCCATGGTTTGCAAATCTTTTCCCTTGGCTACCTTGTGAAGTGGCCATTCCTATTGCTTATGTTTCCATTCTTCACATTTCAAGCACTAAACTTTTGATAAGCTGCTCCACTAACCTTTGCCTTCCTTACCTTGGTTCTTCTTTGCTTTACCCTTATCATCACCTCTTTTAGTCGTCTTGTCTTAGTTATTCTCCTTATCTTTATATTTGTACTTAGATCCCTTCTTAGATCTAGATCCCTTTTCCTTCCCCTTAGAAATTTATTTGCTCCTATTTTCAAATCCTCCTAATTTCTTCTCATCCTTAAGTGCCAAATCATAAGCCTCATCAAGATTTTTTGGCTCAAAAAAGGACAACTCTTGCTGGTACGTCATTTTGAGATCCCCTAAAAAGATTGAAGCTTGCTCATACTCCTCCTAGTTTATCTTAGCTTGATGCAATAGATCATAAAATTTGATATAGAATTTTTTGACATCCTTGTCATCTTACCATAGAAATTTCAACTTCATAATGGTTTCTTGTCTCTAATGAGACTATTCAAAATTTATTTTCAACTTATATGTCATCAAATTCCAATCTTTGACAAGTTGACTATTTTGTCTTTCATAACCTTGGGATTCCTTTTCCCACCAAGTAGAAGTCATACCTTCCAATCTCGATTCAGTAATAGGTAATCTCAGTTTAGTTGGTGCCTCTACCAACTAAAAAAACTTCTATAGTAGCTTCATCCAACTTGCAAAAGCATTGGTGTCATCTACAACATTGAAAGTCTTCAACTCTATGTACAGAAGTCTTGAAGTATTTTTGAATGCTCTTAGAAGCCTTGCCTTATCTTCCTCATCAAGCTTGCTTGAAGAAGAAGTATTGAACACTACTCGAGCCCTTAAAGTTCTCATTTAAGGAATAGGGTTTCCTCTCATTAGAATCCTTGGTTGATGATTTCCTACACTCCCATAGCTAGAGTAACCTTCCTCTTCATCCAATCCATCACCATTTGGCTATAAAACTTCTTCATTTGAATGTTCATTCTCTTTACCTATGTGGGTCTAGATATGGCTAGGACCAGCATTTTGATCTACTTTTGTGCTTATTTCATCCAATTAAGAAACCATCATCTGGAAGGTCAACTTCATTCTCTCCATGTCTTGATTTAGAGCTTGTACCTATTTCCTCTTAGGTGTCATCTGAAATTGATAAAATCCTCAACCAAAATCCAAGCTACAATAAAACTAGGCTCTAATACCAATAACATTGGAGCAGGTTCACTTCATAAATAAGTCAATCACCTTCCAATAATAAATCAAAATTTATGAAAAGAAAAAATTATTTTCTAGAAAACAAGAAAACTAGCTATCTTCAATTAATGCAATTAGAAGATTACAATTGGATTTCCACAACCCACAAACATCCAAAACCCATGCAATTGAAGGAGGCTCTACAACCACAAAATGGCTCAATGTGCTCACCCATACTTTCTTTCTTAGCTCTCCATTCTCAAGAGCTCTTTCTCTCACTCATCACTACTTAACAATGATCAATACATACATACTTATGTTAAACCAAAAGATAAGAAACCTATAAACCATCCCCCAACTCAACTTGAGGTTTTTCAAATGTTTCCCAAGTCTTTTCATCTTCTCCTCAGCTATTTTCATCCTTTTCCATCACATTCCATCTATTTCTTGAATTGGGATGGGCATTTTATCCATCTGGATCATCTCTAACTTTACTAAGATGTCCCCTACAAAATCCTGACTCTTAGTTGAGATGTTTGCTATTTTTCTAGGATGTCTCATATAGTCCTAAGATGTCTTAGGTTTTGGTGGGACATCTCACCTAAAATTTCACATGCATAGTTTGGACATCTCACATAGGACATCCTAGTTTCTAGTGGGACGTCTCACCTACTAGGACTAAATACAAAAATGTTTATTTTGATGTGTAGAACCTCCGAATGGCTCCAAACAAGTCCCCATAGACCCTAGAACCTTCTAAACTCATCAAAATGAGCCAAAAACACCCTAAAACATGCCAAAACATCTAGTAATTATCATCAATATAATCAATACAAGAAGACACACTTGTCCAAGTCTTCTTCAAGCATGAAACCTACGAAAACAACTTGTAGGAAAAAGCACAAGAAAATCGGGAGAGGTGTTCCTATACCATGAGACATCTCATTCAAGCCAAGGTGACTTGATTACAAACTTCTCTAATTTTAATAAAATGTCTTAATTTGCCAAGATAACTCAACCTATTAAGATGTTTTATTTTCAAGACATCGTAAACTATCAAGATGTTTCATCTAAGACTACCTAGTTTTGTCAAGACATCTCATCCAACCCAAGACACCTCACCTAATACAATTTTCCATTTTTCCAAGATTTCTCACCATGTAGAAGACATCTTGCCTAAGAAAATTAATATTTTTAATAAGATATCTCAACCTATTCAATACATATTATTGGTAAGTTCTAGACTTAAGATACCAAATGTTTTAACTGGAGAAGACATCTTGTTGTGGTTGTACTTGGTCATGTGGAGTTGTCTCAAGAACATCTAGAAGCTTTGAAATATTGGTATGAATTGTGTTTTTGGTCTATTTATGTGATGTATAATGATGCATTTCATACTATGTTTGCTGCAACATTAAATATGTTAATGATATTGATATAATTAAGTAGATGATGCAAAAGGCAAGTTGATTTCCAATAGTCTTGATGACACAATGTGATTCATGTGATTACCTAGATGGTGTCAAATACAAAGTGATTTATAATAGTTCTAATGGCATGATATTCTTAATGTAATTTCCTAGATGATGTGGGAGGTGAGGCGATATCCAATAGTCATGATCCCACATGTGATTAATGTGAATTCCTAGATGGTATGAAAATGATTCCTAATAATTCTAATGACATATTGCAATGAACTATTAAGTAAATTACGAATAATATGGTATGTGTATTTGTGTGCTAATGTGTGTATGTATTGGTTTGGGTTTGGTGGTGGTGAAACACATATGGGGTATGTATGGTATTTTACATTTTGCTATTATGATGATTAGGATGTCATGTGTTTAGATGCTAACATATTATGCATGGTAGTTATTCCTTAGTGTGACATCTTTTAGCTTCATGGTACACGCCTCTAAGTTGATTAGGAAACTTTTATGACTTATCCTTGCTTAGTCACATTAGACTAACATTTTCTCCTATTTATAGTAATGCTAAAGTAGCCCGACATTGGTGATACATAGATTCAATAGAACATGATATTATTCACATTTTTTTAAGTTATGATATTTCTTATCTTTAAGACATTTCTATTATGTGTTTAATGTTATACTTGAAAATCTTGATGTTAGAATTATGTGACATGATATCAGACTAGTGTTAATGCTTTTGGCATGATTGATGATGAGACTTGCTATTAATAAATATGTCATATTTCTATATAGCATTTTATATTTCCATGTTTCTGTTATGATTTATTATGACCATGTACTCGAGGCCTTTTCCTATAATATAAATTAATGATCATGATTATGCTTTTGGATATTAGGGTAGTTATTTTTTTCTTTTTACTTTGGTTAATTTTATCCTTATGTAATACCCTACTAGCCTAGCCTATGTTAGAAAGTGTTACAGCGTATTCTTCATACTAATATCCAAGGAGAGATATCTTATACCTAACTTTACGTCAATTATACAAAGCCATGCCCTTTCCATAATGATAGGAAAGTCATCATTATTTTCCTTCATATGAATTACTAAAATATTAGTAGGATGGAACCATCCACTAATAGTGGTCATAACATTCTCTACCATTTCAAGTAGTACTATAACTAATTACTTTGTAAGCTCTAATTTGATCTTACTCTTTCTTAGTACTAGTACGTTTTAGGTTATATATATTTCTTATGATATGAGATTTATCCCTAACTTTAATAGAGATTTGCATGACAAAAATTTATATGATTTGCAAATAAACTAGTGTGCTATTAGGATTTGTGTGTGTGTGCACGTGGGCACGCGTGTGTGTGTGTGCGCGCACGTGTGTGTGTGTGTAGAGTTCTTTGATTTAATTCAATCTATAACTACAAAAACCAACATAATCATTTTGACAGTAGGATAAATTTTTTTCTATTCTATTAGCTACTATTGTGGTACATGAAAAGGTACACTAATTACAATTTATATCATTAGTTGTTGATGTCATAACCTAAAATTCTGCATAGGTTTGATTATTAATTTAAAGTTGTAAAATGTGTTTCAATAAGTGTTTTTAATTTCATGAATTAAATAATAGGATCACTATATTCTTTTATTTAAGTAGATATAATCTACTAATTAGAATATTTTGTTAAAGTTTTGTATCCTTTATTTCTTACTACTATTGATATTTAATTATAGATTTTTTATATATTTAATAATTCAATATTGAAATCCAATTATTCATGGAAGCATTTTTTTATTAGATAGTATATTAATATGAATATTTAACCATGCTTATCTTGAATATAATTCATGGACCATTTGAAAACCATCTTGGTTTTGAGTCTTTTTACTTGGTACTTAGTACTTGTAAAATGATCTCCTAAGCAAGTATATTGAATTGGTGTCATATCAAAAATTTGATCATACCAATGAGTCCAAGATTATTAAAATAGAAAGGATTTAGCATTTGGTTTATTAGGATTCAAGTAAAATGTTTTTTTAGTGTTTTTGTTTTAGGTAGCTACAAGTCCTATTTATGGTACAACATGTATCCGAGTTATGTGTCAAGCATGTGAAAATGAGCATATGCATGTTGACATATAGGTCGGGACATATGTTGAGTCTATAGAAAAAGATACATGCTTTTAAACACATAGTGAGACATGTGTTGCTTCACATGTAAAACTAAAACACTATAAATGGCCTACACCATTTATTTAAACCGTGCATCAATCATTTTGTACCTAAGCCACATGAGGTAAAGAGGGAAGTAAGAAAGAAGAGAGATGAGGTTATAAGAGTTTGAAGAAAAAGAAGAAAGGAAAGAAGAAAGATTTTTTGAAGTTTGAAGCTTTGCAAAACTTCTATAAGAAAGCTTATTTAAGTTTCCTAGTCATGTTTTTATCCTATGTTATGCATTCTATTTTAGAAGAATGCTTATTTAATTTTTCTAATCATGTTGTTTTCATATTTTATTAATGATATATTTTCTTCCTACTACTCAACACTTTGCTATTATTTTGTTATTTTTACTATTATGTTGAGATTTTACTAAATTTTTGTTATTTTAAGCTTACTTTATATGAAAAATGTATTGAAATTCTATCCAGATCATTTTCTATATTTCGGTAAATTTTCAATGTTATGTGAAAAATTTGTTAAAATTAACTTCTATATTTTATGATTATTTGGATTGTCCTTTGTATTGGATAAGATTTTATTATAATTTTGTAGAATTTTTTTCTATTGTGAGAATCTTTTGGGAATGAAAATATAACGAAAATGGGATAAAATTTTATATATTATAATCAAGTTTTATTAGTTGGTTGCGAAAACCGTAAAATTTTATCTTCTTGTACAATTTCGTTTATAATTCTAATCGATAATTTTTATTAGTTAAACATATATTTTATGATATAGTTAGATCAAGGTTAAATTCAAATCCTTGAGGATTTCATAGTAATTCTATTAGTTATCCATAGAATATTATAAACAATTAATAGGACTATTATACTTGACTCCTAATAAATTAGGTGGATAAATGGATTTACTAGGAATAAGTAGAAACTTTGATTTTTTTTAAAGAAATGATGTTTCTTAAGTTTTCACTTAAAATTGGCAACTTCATTATTTACCAACATATGAACTACATAATTAACATTTCTTTGTTGTGATTATAGTGGTAGTTCTATTTGCATTTGAGACAAATATGTAAAGGGCAAAGAATTTTAAGGTGAACAAGGTACATAAGATGGAAACTAAGGAGTAGGTGCAATAAGTCTATCATCATCATCATCATCCTAGTCTTGTCACAACAAAATGGAGTCCGCTACATGAGTTTTTTTTTTCATGATTCACCTCTATGAAGAGCTAGATCCTTATTTATCTGTATCTTCTTTGAATCATCTTCAACTATTTTTTTCCCATGTCTTTTTTTATCTTTCTTTCAATGCCTTTCATGAAACAACAATATAGCAACCTTTATTTATAGTCTTTGCAATAGGCCTATGATATTTAAAATAATAATGATAAGCATAGACCCTTGAATTTGTGAAAGATAGTACTTGTTGAATATAGTATACATAAGGATTATGTTTCCTATATGAATAGTTTTGATGTATCATTATCTTCCCCTCTGACTATATAGTTTTGCCATTGTTGTTAATATTTCTCATAAGGCTAAGATGTTGCTTCACTTGAATAATATGAGGTTAGTTTATAATCTCCATATGGATATGACACCTTTCTTTAGCATATGCTTCTTAACAAACATTCGATTTAGAGCACAAATACCCAATCCTTATATAATTGAAATTATTTGTAACATAACAAGGAAGACACTCTTAGAATGTTTGTATTAGTAATAGTCATAACCATCATTAGTTTCTATCATTGAAATAAATAGTTTTTCATCAGCAACTACTTTGAATTTTATCTTAGATTGATCTTTCTTCTTTGTCAAATCTTGTTTGGATTTTTCTACTTTTCCCTATTTATTTCTCTTCTTCATTATGTTTAATATAATCAGAAATTTCTCATCAATAGCATTTCACATTTTGTTAATCCTTACTACTATCTTTAAGATTAAATTTTGAATTGTCAAGGTCTTGTGCTATAGCATATTTTGGATTATATTTTCCTATTAAGATTTATAGATTTTTATTGCTCTATTCCTTAAAGATGAATCTCTATTATATTTATCTATATCTTCTCTTTTCTAGGGCTCTTTTTCCTCCCTCGCCATTTAATTAATAAATTTTTGAATGTAATAAGTATTTGATTTAGATGATCATCCTTATGCATATACTCAAAGGATCTCACATGTTCTACTTTTTAGCCTCTATCAATAATGTGACATAATTACTCTTTTTGGAAGAAGTTATGACATCTATGAAGTAGAATGTAATATCTATCCAAGGTTGCATCTAATAACTTATGAGTGTCCTACTTCTACCTTTAGATCTGTTTCTTCAAATTAGAAAGATGAGTGTAAGCCTAATACCTTTTATCAAATACTTTTAGCATAGTGCTCTACCTTTTGATGGAGTTTAGCTCTAACGATCTATACTAAATTTCTACATCCTTCATCAAAATTAGGGAAAAAAATTTAATTTATGTCACTTAGTCTCAATATCATGTAAGGCACAAGCATCATGAAAGGCTTGTAAATTATTCTATAAATCAACATTATAGCCTTCCCTAAATTTTAATACATTACTCATGTCAAGCCTTTTAATCTAACTCTCATGTTAATGCTTCACTAAATTATACACTACCTCTCTAATATCATGCTTCATGGAGTCAATAATGGCTTATTTTCATAGTTTACTTATGGTATGTATATTTTAGATTCTAAGTAAGCCAATTTAGATTCATATTCAATAGTTTCTCTACATCCTCTTCTTGATGTTCTTCTCCAGTTCTTATTCTTTTCTTTCTTCATAATTAGATTCTTCTATTGAACAATTATGAGAATTCACATGTTGACTCCATTAATTCCTTTGATCCTTCTCATGTGATTTTTGAAGCTTATTGAAAAGTATCTTTCTAGTGAACTTTTCTAATTCAAAGCCATCTTTAGTTTCACTTGGCTAGGATCTTAGTCTAAGTCTTGCTATGATGTTCCTGAGGTCCTACTTAGGGAATAAAATATTTTTTTTTCTCTGCTTTTTCCTCTCTATCTAGGTTGTTCTTTGTCATATGTGGCAAATGCCTCTTTTTCTATTTGTTCTAATTAAACTTTTAAGAGTATTTGAGATTTTCCCTTGTGTTGCTAATGTTGATTCTAAAATTTTTGATATGTTTGGTTTTTGTAAAATAAAGGTAGCAAGTGTTAGATCTCATAAATAGGGAAGGCCATCAAGAAGATTATCTCATACTTTTTCAAAGAAAAAAAAAGCTTCAAAATTTGATTAAGATGGAAAATATTAATGGCTATAAACAATATATTTAGTATGCAACATATTTTGCAAAGTCAAGTTTATTTAAAAAGTACCCCTTTTAATCTGTAGGATGAGATATAGTAGAATTTAAATTAAAAAGTAAAGTTTATATACGTAGTAACTTTAATGCAACAATTGGTTCTAAGCATATTAATATTTTAGAGTAGCAGAATAATCAATGATGACCACATATGCAAGATTATGATCAAGTTAGAACTAGATAGGAAAGAATATCAATAGATATTGAAACAAATCAAACATTAAAGCACATATTAGAATGGGGCCAAGACCTTAATCTTATCATTCTAATGGAATTCAAAATTTCCATCAAGCTTAAGATTTATTTTTGAAAAAGAATGAATATGTTCATGTATTGATTTACTACTAACCACCCCTCAAAATGCAATAGGAACATTGGATTTTAAATTGGTGGTAAATTAATAGAATCTCCACATCATTTTCTACAAGTTTCCATTAAGGGAATGCATTCTAACTATAAGCAATGCAGGAAAATAAGAAGATGTATTACAACTTCAAATATAGAATCTTTCCAATAAGAGATATAAAATTTATTTAAAATAAAAAATTTTAAAAATAAATTAGAAGACATATTACTAAAAATTGTAAAAAAAATATTACTATGCAATAGAAGTTTATGAGTAAGAAGAAGAGGTTTGATGATGAATTTCTTTTTAAGCAAGGTTAGCTCTAAAAAATTCTTGTAATAAAAAAGCTTTGAATAAGGACTACTTGAAATTGTTTCGAGAGCAAAAGAAAGAAAATTTCTAACAGAACACCAAATCAGTATGATATAATGATAAAGTAGAATCCATGAAATTTTTGAAACTTTTTCAAAATAAAGTTTTTCCAAGTAATGATATTTCGTTTGTAGAGATAAAAGGGTTCTAAAAACATTATTTCATCATGAGATAAATACTAGAACAAGTTGTATGCTCCTAGATATTTTACAATTTTCATGTGATGAAGTGGTAGAGGGAATTAAGAAATTAGCTTCAAGAAAAGTTGTAGATGCATAAGGATTGTATATTGAATTATTAAAATGTGGTGAAGAGGTAGTTTAGAGAGAGACTTGGAAAATGCTTAATGGAGGGCTTCAAAATGATTTCAATAGATAATGGATGATTAGTAGAGTTATTATGCTTTTTTAAAAAGGAGAGAAATCATATTTAAATAGTTACAAATTGCAAAATTTTTATTTATTATTTTGAAGAAAAAATGGGATCATGAGTAGAAGAAAATAATTTACATGCTATTTTATAAGTAGGATTTAGAATAAAACATTCTACATTAGATCACTTGATTACTCTCAAATATTATATTGAACAAGCAAAGAACAAACAAGATAAAACACTTATTTACTTTGTGGATTTTACTCTAGCATTAATCCCTGTTGTGAAACAATAATTATGGAGCATACTTCTTAAACTTAAAGTTGATTTGGATTTACTCAATGATATCCCAAATTTATACAGAGAAATAAATTTTAAATTCAAAGATGAAGAAACTACATAATCTTCTTAGTTTTACAATAATATACGATTGAAGCAAGGCTATCCTCTTTCACCAAATTCGTTTGGCTTTTTATTGATGAACTAGAAGAGTGTATTAAAGAGCTACCTACAAATCATGATATTAAATTGGAATAATCATGGATACAACTTTTAATCTTTATAGATGATTTAGCACTAATAACAAATTCAAAAATAGGATTAAAAACAATGTTACATCAAGTACAAAAATTTTGTGAATGTACAAACATACAGGTAAATGTTGAGAAAACAAAACTACTAATCTATGGAACTAACAAGAGAGATTAAACTTTTTAGTTAAATAATAAAAAACTTAAGATTATGGATACTTTCAGATATTTGGAAGTACATTGCTCTCAAAATTATAAGTGAAAAGTATTATATATCATAAAGAGTTACAAATAGATAGAAGACCTCTTAAAGAATGAAGAAAAACAGTAGCTTTGGACTTGAATAGTATGAAAATATACTTTTCAAATAATTATAAAAATTATAGTTCTTTATGAATATGTGGTATGAGGCCTAAATTTTAATCAAGAATCATGGAAAAAATTTGAAAAACATAAAAAAATTGTATTTATTGACTGAATTCAAAGTAAAAACTCAAGTATCATATGCAATACTTTTATTAGAAGCTAATTTGTTACCATTAGAAGTTAGTGCTTAACATTCTACTTGAGAAATAAAAATAAGAATAACATTTCAAGAGAGTGTTCGTATTAGTACATAATGCAACTTAATCTCCAGCATGAAGACAAAGCATTGAAGATAAAATTTATTTGATTTGCCTTAATTTTTCAAAGCCAAATGTATTTTTATTTTTTTATGAATTGATGGGCAAATGCACTCTTTATTAGCCCCAAGTCATCCTTATTTCCTTTAATTTTCTTTTATAGATTCCAAGGTCATACATGAGTGTAATGATCAATATTGCAAGAAGAAAGGATTCATTACAAATTTTCTCAAAGAGTTCTCTTCTTATAGCAATTATTCATATTCCATAAAGAATTTATTCCATATTTGTAAAACACCATTGTTATCAAACAAGTTGTTAGCATTAGTCCTTCAATTCAAGTTAACAACATCGACATTAATCATTATCATTGTCAAAAATATCAACCAATTTCATTTCAAATTAAGATCTGCATCTTAACAATGAAAACTTTCAACATATTGAAGACCAAAAGTCAACATCATCTTCTCCTTTCAGTTTCTCTTAGAATTCAAAGTTACCCTAATTGTGTTACCATTTCAAAATCATCTATATCTCTAGGTAACATTGATCATTTAACTTGCATTTAAATTCAAGTTCAAAATTTGTTGAAATCAAGATCCTTTATCTTACCATGACCTTATCACAACTAATGGTGAATAACCTAGGTATCATCTCATGAGTAAACCATTACTCATAGTAAATTATTCCAACTTCTTCTCTCAATCACAACTCATTGTTGCTAATCATAACTTGTGATCATTCACCACGACTTGTGAACCATTCAAAAAAAATAAGGAAAATATACTATGACTTCTAGATTAATCATGCTATTAGTAGATCACCTCATCACAACCTATGGTCTTCTCATGGTTAACTAACCACAACTTGTGTTGTAATACCATGACTCATCATAAATAAAAAAATAAAAATTTTGATTACCAAATCATCAAAAATTCAATCTTCTACAAAGAAACAATCCTATCATTAATAAATAACAAAGATATCATTTGAAAATCTCAATAGCAAGGATGGTTCCATTAAGGACAATTGTAGCTACAAAAATTAGGTATTTATAATATTGATGGAATAACAAATTCAAAATAAGCTTGGAAGCTTATTATAGAGAAAGTTTTACAAAGATGACAAGTATTGAAAAAATATTAGAGGTAGTAAACATGATGAAGTGAAATATTTTTGGTTCTTGTATGCACTTTGGTAACTCACACTCCATTCACTCTACTTGCCCAACATGTGGATTTTGAGACAGATAAAAAAGTGATTTCAATATGCCCAAATTCAAAGTGATAGAAGGTGATGAGTGGCAAGGTACCCCTACACTCAACCATATGAATACGAGTGTTTCACATGCGATCTAGTCGAACTCTAAGGACTAAGTGCTTACGCGCCTTAATGGAACACTCAAGGTTAATCAATCGCTATCTTCCCAAACTTACTTGTATTGTCACAGTTGTATGGTTAAGTAAGCTTGAGGTATATGATTTTTATAAGTTTAATCTTTTCATTAGTATTTATAACTTTAATATTTTTAATGTCTTATGCTAATTTGTAAAACAAAAATGTGTAAAACAAAAACTTAAAAATGAACTGAGGACCTCAATTAATCAACAGAGGTGGCCATCTCCCCCATGACTGAGTTGGAAGGGGAAGATTCGAAATAATGAGCAAGGTCGTTCCTTCTCAGAGGTCTTATGTGCACTGGTCATTCTAAGTTCATGGAAATTTTGGTCTGTTGCACATTGACTAGTAATTTCTTATTAAAGTTTTTGTCTAACTTTTTAGGAATTTCCAACTTCCCCCAATCGATGTTTTCCAGGTTAAGGCTTGGAAGTTGACGATGATCTTGCTCCAGTGCATCTATGTTTTCGATGTAAGCACTAGTTATCCCCTAAGTTAGTTCCATGCACGTTAGTGAGTTGTTCACTTGATTAGCTATCAGCCAGTGGGTGTCTCTTTGTCATGTGGCTACTGCATATAGGCACTTTTGTGCATTCAGGTCTTGTGCACACCGATTGCATGCCGGAAATGCTAAACTTTTCCCAACCCATGATTTCTGCACACAATTGCACCTTGTATCACTGTATGCAATGCATGTAACCTTCTTCTTCTCGATCTTTGCAAGAGTGTTCTCCTTAGATATTTCCAGGGAAAGATCATGGATTCCTAGACATGCATCTACAGTACTTAGCCATGTCCTTCCAATTATTATTTGGAAGTCCCATTTATCGTTATTTACTTATATCACTAGGAAATCATCTGGTTACGACCACCCACACATAGTGGTAATGATGTCTTCCACTAGTCCCAAGGGGACAATGATGGACCGGTTGGCCAACTCTAGGTGAATATTACTCTTCCTTAATGGAGGCAAGTTCCAGGCTTTGCACATCTCTTGTGATATTAGGTTGACTCCGGAACCTGAGTCCAAAAGAGCTTTACATGGTTCATTCCCAACGACTTGGAGATAGATTAGAGGGCTTCCAAGATCAGAGAATTTCGTAGGAAGGCGACCCACCTTAATCCAATCAGTAACGGCATGTGTCAACATAACCGTATGTGTTGAGCTTGGTGTTTGGTTTGAAGGGAGCTCTGAAGCCTTATTTGATGGAGAGGCGTTCAGAGGTTCAACCGCTTGTGGTTTTGAGGGCTTGGTTGGACTATTGGTTTTGAAGAAAGGTCATATCTTTATACGGTTGTCAGAACCAATAGCGGGCTAAGTATTTACAGCCCTTCTGGCATTCTGTTGTTGCGGTTGAGTAGGGAGTTCCCCTTGCATTACTGGAGTGGGTGGTAATGGAGCTATCGGTGTGAGAGTTGCGGATGGATTCAAAGGATGGTATGTTTGTGGGTTATCTCCCCTACGAGAAGGAGTTCTAAAATACTCATGAGCTTGGTAGTGATGTTGTGGTGTAACGTGACCAACAAAGTCACGTGGAGAGATTGGATGTTGCACGTAGTAGCCATATGGGTCTGGTTGCTAGTAGGGGTATTGTTGCCTTGGTGGTGGCATCCCCCATGACTGTGGGTATTGCCACTGTTGATGTTGCTCAACAGGTTGTGGTGGAGTTCCACTTGGATAATATGTTGAAGGTTGGTGGAACTGCCTTGGGTTACCTTGGGGATAAGGTAACCATTGGGGTGCTTGCCGTTTATTAAATCATGGGTTGAGTGCATACACCCCAGACTCTTGTAGATGTGAGATTACTGGGCAACATCCCTTAGGATGGTCATATTGGCATATCTCACATCCACCATCATTGTCTGTGTCTGAATCCACAACCTCTTCGGTGATGGCCATTTTACCCTTACCCTTGTTATGTGAATTGTCTACTTCTCTCTTTTTCTTTTTTTCATGCTCACTACCTCGCTCTCTAGACTCCTCTACAATCTTAAAAATAGTTTCAAACCTACTATCTAGGGACTCCCACATTTGGTCTACCTTTTCCGATACTTCAGTTGTTAACTTTTGGAGTGGTAAAGATTTTCGATTCACTATCTCTTCGAGTGGTGACTCTTCTTCCTCCTTACAGAATCTCACTCCCTTTTTTGGAGGGAAGGATCTCAGTTGTGCTCTTCCACACTTTCTCTCTTTCGTAGCTCACCTTCTTCTTTGGCTACTTGCTCTAGCAATCTATGGATTTGATGAAACCTAAGCTCTGATAACCTTCCTCACGCATACGTCCCAAGGGTTCTTCTTGTTTCATGCCTAAGTCCATCTACGAGATGGCATAGTTGATCCTGCTACGAATAATCATGGCTAGGGCAATGATGTCATAGTGCGTAATAGCGGCCCATGGTAGCATCCAAGGGTTCATGATTTCCTTGCTTCCATCCTTGGATTTGCTTTCGCAGGTTAGACACTCAGGAGTACGTTTGGTACTTATCATTAAACAGTTCTAACACTGTACTCCACCTCCGAATGGATTCCGATTCTAAGAATTGGTACCAACTTTCAGCTTCTTTTACTAGTGTCCTTGGGAACAACTTCAGTTTTTGCCATTTTTTTCTATGTTCTACAAGGCACATGCATCGTGGAATGCTTGTAAATGATTTCGAGGATCAGCGTTGTATCCCCCCTCAAACCATGGGATGTTATTCATGTTTAACCTCTTGATCCTACTATCTTTTTGGTGCCTTGTGGGAAGTCTTATGGCCTCTGTTATATCTAACATGCTTCTAGTTGCGAGTAGGGGTTCTTCGTGGTCATCTCATTCATAGCGTCTATGGTATCTATGCGGTTCCCTACTCTCCCTTCTTCCATGCCTTAATTCCTTAGAGTGCCCTTATCCTCGTTCTTGACTATCTCGTCGATGTTTTTCATTCTGTTTCCCTTTATCCTCATGATTGGTTTCCTTATGACTATGTCCAAACATCGCAGGAGAGGGTGAATGTGACTATGAAGGTGAAGAAGAAGGAGAACCATCACCATGATGGTGTTTTCTACCTTCTCTTCTGTGGTCTCGGCCACGATCAGAACGTCTGCCCTTATCATGTGTTTGTGTTCCTTCTTTGAACACTTTGTGTTCATGGGTATCAGAACCAAGGTTGTGAATCGTGAAGTGTAGGTTCTGATACACCACCTCCTAACCATCGTTAGGAGGAGGAACATCGGTTGGTGGGGAACCTATTGAAGCAGGTTCACCATCCTCAATTTCGCTCAAGACATGCGGAGTGTTATGGAACCATTTATCCTTCGAGGATGTATGATATCTCTCTTGTCGCAAGTCCCTTTGACATTGCGCTTCTATGAGATGGTAGTCCCTTGTGTCATGATCGCATGCAAAATATTCTGTGTACAAAAATGACATGCCTATTCGTGAGAGAGCACGAAGGAGCATGTTGGGGACTGATCGTCTAGAGGAAACACTATGTTACCTTCCAAGTCTCTCCAATGCATTTTTTCATCTTGATGGAGAATAAAGGTAAAGTCAGGTACATACTCATCGTGATGAGTATATACCACATGAAACTGTTGAGGAACTAGCAAATCTTGGTTACGTGTGTTATGTCACCGACTGTCTCTTATGTTAGTCCTAGGTGCTGAAGTGCTCTTATGCGAAGAAGAAGACATTTTGTCTTGTTCGGTGTGCTATTTATTGTTGTCTTATCTTTCCTTGATTAACCTTAAGGGTTCATTCTAGCGTCCCAACGATATGAATGATTTCCTATGTTTTACGTAGCGCACAAACAACTAAGTCCCCAGCAACGGTGCCAATGATGAATGGTGAGGTACCCCTACACTCAACCATACAAATACAAGTGTTTCACGCGTGATCCAGTCAAACTCCAAGGACTAAGTGCTTACGTGCCTTAATGGAACACTCAAGGTTAATCAATCGCTATCGTCCCAAACTTACTTGTAGTGTCATGGTTGTATGGTTAAGTAAGCTTGAGGTATATGATTTTTATAACTTTTATCTTTTTAATGTATTATGCTAATAGGGGAAGGTAAAGAGAACTAAGTGACTAAATTACATTAACTATCCACTAACTAAGTTCTAATTATTCCTAACACCAATATCTGTTCCCACTTGCTGCACACATCCTGAACCAGTGCAACGTTGCTGGGATTACCAAATGCTAATTGTTACCAGGTTACCAAGCGCTACACACATGCTCGAAGTGGTTGTACTGAGTGTACTTAACTAGGAGAGTCAAAGGTTGAGAGAGAGATTAATTAACTAGGAAAGCGTTTAAAAATTTAACAATAATTAATTACTATTTAGCTTAATCTATATGCTGCAAGGTTTATCATAAAGTTCGACTTTATTTCCGTACAGAAATGTGTGCTCAGGTACAAATTGCTCAAATAAAGATCCGTTCACTCTATGACTCCTACTGCGGGCACATAGGAATTATTCTAACTCTGGAATGGTAAAACTGCAAGAGTTTAGCTAAGGGTCTAAGTCTAACTATCTTGAACAAGGGAAGCTGCCTCTTATTTATAGAAGATGAGGTAGGATGTGATATCGCGTATGCGATATTGCGTGGTAGATGTGATATCGTGTACGCAGCTCATCAGAAGGTCATATATACATATAGAAATACAATAAATACAAGTGAAAGCATGAATAAAAAGTATAAACTTCAAGAAAAGACAAAGATTAAGTGAAGCCAAAATAGCTTTTTTTGTAAAATAGGGACAAAATCCATGTAATTTGCAGTTGAATTATTATGCCAAATAAGACAAGACAGGAAGTTCTATTATTTTTACTTTTATTAAAATATTTATGGGCAAATGTAATTATAGAATTTCCCCAATTGCTTGTCTCTTGAATTTCCGACATAATTTTCTATAAAATAGGATTGTTCCATCATATTATATTTATTTGGCTATAAATATGTGGGCAAATCATGTTTCTAAGTGAAGAAATTCCACAATTTATCCCATAATCCCATATCTTATTTATCATCTACAATCCCATTCTTGATTTCATAATTTATCCTATTACAAGTTCATCCATTTTCAATTCATCATAGTCACTAATTCTCATTAATCAAAGGAGTTGAAAATCACATTCGGGGCTACTTTTATGTAATAGAATTTTAACCATTAAACTAATTCCAAACTTTGCAAGAAGGTAGATTGTTGAAAGAGCTTTGTATCAAGTAACTCACTCTGTAAATCTCTTGGATTGCAGAGATATTCATCTTGAAAAATCAATAATTTCTATTCTAGACATTGAATAATTTTTATTCTAAACCCCTATTTCAAGCCATATTTGAATAATTAAGTAAATTCTAATTAGTCTAAAATTTTATAAGCTGATAGATTGTAGAACAAGCTTTTCTAGAAGCTCAAGATGAGCCTAAAAATCTTCCAGATTGTGAAGATATTGCAACTACAAAATTTAGAAAAAAAAAAATTAGTTATTCTCAGTTTGGTTGCCCACATCATCCAAAATATTGGGGTGCCAAAAATTTGTAAAATAAAAAATATTTTCAAATCTTCTTACATCTACAAAAATTCACAATATCTATATGCAAAAATTCTAATATCCATTAGATAATTAATTAGCATAGTAAGAATGGGATCATACCATATTTGAGTTGAAATAGGAAGATGGAACAATAAGCATTATGAAAATAGAATATATTGGCTGTGTTTACTAAAAGTGGTAGAAGATGAGCAACATGTATTATTAGAATGTTTTAGAACAAATTTCTTCAGAAGAAAATGACAAATCTCAAGTCAATCTTTGTATGAGCTATTCAAGCTACTAGTGTTAGTTTAAGAAAATTATATAGCAGACATGTTCAAGTTGCATGAATATTGGACATATCTATTATACTTAGGATTTGGTGCTACTAATCTATTTGGAACAAGTTTATTTGTCTCATAGATCCTTTGGGTCTATACATAAGTAATAAAATATCAATATCAATACCAATGACAACTACTTCTAGATACCTAATGCCTTTCCCAACAATGATGCTAAATAATGAGTTCTAAGCACATCTCACACTCAACCATATCTATCTATAAGTTTATATGTAGACACCATTGTAATCTGTGGAAGGGATAATCTAAATATCTAGGAGTCGCATAGGTAGATTGTAGATTATTATCTTTTCAATTATATTTATAGTGGGCTCACCATGTATCGTTAAATATGACCAAGGCCTATGATCAATGATGTTGTTTGATCAATATTTACTAAAAATAGAAAATAATCTATAGTAAAGGTAACTACTAGTGTGAGTATTATGAAAATCTTATAGCAATTAACATATGCTCTATCAACCCACTGCTACACTCTTGGATTCACACATTAATCACTAGGCAACCAAACTAATTAACTATTGGATAAACCAAGTCAACTAGTTGCTTAGAAGTTAAGTCAAATGTGTTTAGTAGTCAAGGTCTTCATGTACTTATTCTACTTTTTCTATTTGATGAGCCGTGATATCGTGTCCGACATCATGCTACAATGATGAAGTTTAGGGTAAAGGGATATTAACTAAGAAAGCTAAAAATAACAATTAAATAAATAATTAAGCTAAGTGGATGCTGCAATGATGAAGTAATCTCGATCTTTATTTCCGGTTATGTGCATGTCCAAGTACGTCACACTCGAATAAGGATGCCATATAATTACAATCACCACATTGCAGGCATACACTGGGAGAGAAGGGTTAAAGAAGAACTACTTAAAATTTAACACTTAAACTAAGAACTAAAAAAACTCCCTATCGGATCTGTCTATCTCTTATTTATAGATGAGGAGATAGGCTGCGATATCGCGTACGCGATATCATACACACGATATTGCGGTTAACTAAAATGGCGACTCATCATACCTCCACAATTGAATGAAAACTCGTCCTCGAGTTACGGTGATAACAAGCTTCATTGATTACACAGTGGATAGGTACAGGTAGCTTTGAGATAACATTCAAGTGCTACCATTTTTAAAGTTGATAGTATCAACCTTAGGCCACCTCCCTCTTGAAATTTTCAAAAATCATCATAATCATAAATATATCAAAACCTTGTAAAAGCTTGTTTCTGAAATTTTAATTTCCAAAAACAGATAACTATGGATGCACTAAAATTTTGATTTCGTTTTCACATGGTAGGGTCATTGATCAACCATATGGAGAACCAGAAGACTTATAGTTGCACCTAAGATTGCAAGGACCTAATTATTTCACACATGTGTACGAGTTCTGTATCAAACCCAGAATTGGAGGAAGACAGGTTATAAGTCCTATCCATGGCATGCCGGTGAACCAGTTACGTTCCAGTGACGGTTTAAAAAGTTTTCCATAACGCATAGAATCAAAGCGCTCACAACCAACAGCAGCTTACAAAAAGTTGGCACTGAATTACATGAATTCCATCAACTGCTCAACCTCGAAACCTTTGCGGTGCTATGGTCAGGAAACGGGGCAAACAGCATTTAAAATAAGGGACACTGCATGAAAAGTGAGTAGGGCCGTCAAAGAGTAGGTAATCGCATTTGCGTCGTTGCTATTAAAGAGAAGCATGGAAACATTGTTTGCCAGCCAAAATTATTTTGCCCGTGACATGACACCCGACACCATGTCGGATATTTTTACCCTTTTCACGGTTCACAGCAAGTTGCAGAGCGCCATCTCTAAACGGTAATTTCATTCAGAAAACGACTTGCCCGAGGCTTTTTACGGCCCTGGTGTGCTTTAAAAGGCAGCTGGGGGCGTCGATCTCCAGCGTTCCAAAAATGTTGTCGGTGAGTGTTTTTTTTTTCCGGAGGGAGACAGGTAACTTTTGAACAGCGATATGCGTCAGAAGGGTAGTTTTGCGCTCCCAAATCACACAGTCTGTCTCTGGAACTTTGGCAACACGACATACCGCATTCTGGCTAAAAGTAAATGCATTGCCATCGAAATTTAAGTCTGGCACTGTTCATTCAGTCACTGCTCGTTCACGCTCGAGAGCTTAGCTTGCTCTGGAATCCTCACTCGTCGGTCACGTGAATGGACGTGACTGGGATCCTGATTCGTCGGTGCGTGGCCACGTTTGTGATCTAAATAACGAAAAATACATGAAGAGAAGAGCTGAAGACTAACAAATAAACCCGTCCGTGATTGCGATTTGTGAAGGATGAAGCAAGGAGGTTAGCAGCAGAATATGAGAATCCAATGATGAACAGCGAAAAGATGTGTGCCGTATAAATAATGCAAAAGCTGCGGCCCTGGTCTGGTCTGGTGGACACGACATGATTTTAGGGCGATCACTTTAAAGGACGTAGGACGTGGACCGGTGATCGGCTGTAGCCGCCCCTAATTGCCTACTACTCTGCCTCTGCGTCCCTGCTCTGGCCTTCTCTGTCTTCTGCCGACTCTTTCATGCCTATGCCCGCCCCGATGCATGCATCATCGTCAGCATCACAATTTCTCTCACAACCATGGCGAAGATTTAATTTGGTTCAATTATTTCAACCTCCAAATAATTGAAACCTTAAAAAATGTTTTATCATTGCATAATTTCTTCTGGATTAGCGATCGCGCTCACGTTTTCAAAAAACGATTAAAACTATGGCAGCATGTCACTCATTGTAGTTATTTGTATCACGTCCATAAATTATAACCATGGTCAAGAGTCCAATTAGCTGAATTTACTAAATAAAATCTTGAGTTTTAGTTTTAAATATTTGGTAAGGCGTTGGGTGAACGGTGTGTAGCAGAGATCCTTTTTAGTTGAACGTTTTTTTAGTTGTAAAATGCAGAGAATAGCACTACCCTAGTGCTTCGGTAGCTCACAATGAGTTACAAGATAGGATTAATTATCTTTCGTACATTATATTCTTCTTTAATTTGCATATTCATAGAATCATTGAAAATAGTGTTATCAAAGAAAGTTTATAGTTTCAAGGGTTGAATTGAGGTACATTGTCAATGCTACTGTTTACACTCTCCCTCACTGTCACTTTCACCTTCATTCTATTCTTCTTGTTGCAGCTAATTAATTGTATATGAAAGGAGAACTATTAAATACAGGGTAAAAATAGTCTTAGCACATTTTAACATAAATGACTTATGGGTAGTTGGGGGCGTGGAAGTCAAATTTACACCCTTGTCAGAAGCATTCAAATTGTGATCAGTCTTCGCACATTGTAAGATAAATGACTTACGGGTACTTGGGGCGTGGACGTCAAATTTACACCTTCGTCATAGTGACCAGTATTAGCACATTGTAAGATAAATGACTTGCGGGTACTTAGAGGTGTGGACGTCAAATTTACGCCCTCGTCACAAGCATTGAAATAGTCACCACGTAATATATGTCTAGTCACAATCATTTACATTCAGATTCCCCAGCACGTATATATATATATCTCTAGTTTTCATTCAATTATTTCATGGTTCAAAACCAAATGTTTTATCATTGCATAATTTGTCCTATTCCTACCGGACCATCCGACGATTCCATTTCGACCACCAATCCTTTCTGAGACGTAACGGGGAACGGAAATTCTATGGAGAGTTTCGTCATTTTAATAACTATTCCCCACGTTTGTGCGCCCATTCTGGGTCGCGTTTAAGGCCACTGTCACTTTTCCAATCGGATGGATGGAGAGGTTTATACTACAGCGCCGGCCTGCGACAGAAGTGGCCCTCAAACGTTACGTCGTTGGCAATATTACGTCCATGAGCAGCAGCTAATCCCGTTAGGTTGTGCTTTCGCACTCTGTACGTGCCCAGCGGCTGCAGATTGATTTCTATGTCTTGATCAATGCTCGCCTAGTATTTATAGCGCTGAAGTGAAAGCTCGCTCCAAATTCCAGAATACTAGTTGGTCTGACAATGGCATTCGCGGTAACGCTCACGGTGACTGTGGCGCTCCTGGCAGCTCTGGCGAACGCCGAGGACTCGCCCACATTCCAGACCCTGCGTTTCAGTCAGGGCTACGACGCATTCTGGGGGCGCGACCACCAGCAGCTCTCCGCGGACGAGTCAACCGTCACAATCTGGCTCGACTCCACCACAGGTATCTCCGCAACTCAATTTCGTTTACTTCAGTTGAATTGCAAGATAGAATCCTATCGTAGCTTTTGTTAAGGTACGTGTCTACGCTGTGTTGCATTCCGAGTGATTTAGACTCGGAATCTGGTCGGTAGGGTCCGATCCGATGCTTGAATTCGAATTTCAAGTACATCCGTAACCATATAATTGTGCAATAAACGCAGGAAGCGGGTTCAAGTCGAGGCAGGCGTACACGCAGGGCTACTTCAGCGCCGCGATCAAGCTTCCTGCCGGATATACGGCCGGAATCGTCACAGCCTTTTACGTACGTACACGCATTATTATTGTTCTTATTATCATCGCAATTCTGTGCTTCTACTGTGCGTCTGAGATGAAATTCTATGGATCTATACCGACAGTATAGTTTCAACGATTCAATAATAGCAGCAATGGTCCATTGGGATTTCGCTTGTATCTAAGCAGTGGATACAAGTATGAAAACTGAAATCTTCTTGGGTCCCAAAGACCTTCCGGATCTATTCGACAGCACAAATGTCCCACGAATTCTGACAAAAGCATGAACAAAATCATCAAATTTTCTCATCGATTTAACGATTTGTGCAGTTATCGAACAGCGAGGACTACCCGGGGCACCACGACGAGATCGACATGGAATTCGTGGGCCGGCTGCCGGGCGAGCCCTACACTCTGCAGACGAACGTGTACGTGAACGGCAGCGGCGACGTGACGCCGCTGCAGGGCCGGGAGCACCGCTTCCACCTGTCGTGGTTCGAGCCCAGCGACGGCGTGCACAACTACTCCGTACTCTGGACGCACGACTACGTCGTCTTCTACGTCGACGGCGTGGCCGTGCGCAAGTACCCTCGGCGAGTCACGGCGGCGTTCCCGGCGTCCGGCGGGCGAGCCATGCGCGTGTACGCCTCCATCTGGGACGCGTCCTCCGCAACGTGGGCCACCGACAACGGCACCCACCCGGCGAACTACGCCTACGCTCCCTTTGCGGCCACGTTCTCGGATCTGGTGCTCGCCGGCTGCCCCGCCGGCTCGCCCGACTCCGCGTGCTCTCCCGAGTTCGAGCAGTTCGTCGCGGCGCGGCCCAATGGCGGACTCACCGGCCAGGAACGCCAACACATGCGCCAAATCCGGAGCCAGTTCCTGATCTACAACTACTGCAAGGACCACCAGCGGTATCCTCAGCGCCTGCCCGAGTGCGGCCGGCACCACGCGTCTGATCAAACTTACAGTACCAGCACTCCTCCATCATTCACTTGAAGCTCAGGTTGAGGCTGTGTCTGCCCTGTTTTATCTGCTGCCTTCATTATTATCATTATTGTTATTCCAATCTGTTGTTGTAATGTGGCCATCTGTCGGTTCCATTTCTGTCGCGCGTGAGCAGAAGAAAATAAGATGTACATCTACGTGTTGCTTGGTGTTGTTGACGTTGTTCTTTTGTTCCGTCTGACCGTCTTTCGCTACAGAACGGCAAATGGAATTTTAAATAAGCGGCAGTAGTTGCAATCATCCTGGACTCCCGGAATCGTACGGAGTTCTACGAGTGTGATTTCTAAGGACTTTGGTTTTGCTTTTGCCCATGCAAGCGTTAACGAACGTTTGTTAACCGGGCTCTCGTTGTTTAGGAATTCCCATTATCGTTCGGCATGATATGTTGTCTTCCTTGATGTGTAAGACATAACTTGCATAATGAGATTTTATAAAATAACGTTAATATAGTTTATGCGTTGGCTGTTTATATCATGAACCGTTTGATGATGGCTATCATCCTCGTCGATCGTGGATCTTGAAAAAAAATGCAGATTCCACTTTCAAATCTCATGTAATAACTTTTCCCATATTATTTTTACAGCCCGTAATATGTACATTTACTAAAACTCTATGGTCTATGGTTTACGGAATTTATCGGTACATAAGTTAACATGAATTTGTTTTTGCATAACTCAACATCGACACACAAGTTTCACAATTCTATTTAGGGCGAAGTTCTTTTACTACGTATTTATTTTTATTTTTATCTTTTTTTTACATAGACTATACAAGTTTCAAAAAAATTTTCATAGTTGATCCTCTTGGATCTATTAACCCGAGTAGTTTTAGAATTTATTTTATGGCATTTTATTAATCCAAAAGTTAGTGTTGCTCACTAGAATTAAACTTATGACTAGGTTCCCACATCAAGGATCTTACTACTAAGGTACTATATATGTATATATATGTTAAAATTCTTCAAATTATCTAACTATAGTCAATATGATGCAAAGAGAGCTCTGAAGGTAAGATGTGAGAATTCTAGTATGCCTTTGCAATAAATTTGATGCACAAACACTTATCTTCTACTCTTAAGGAGTGCAAATCAACCTTAAATGTCAATCTAAAGTTATGTACATAGAAAAAAAGGTTGATCTACCTCAATTGCCATCCTTAGGTATTTAGGAGAGTTGTGAATAGTTAAAGAAATATAAATAGGTTAATTTATGTTGCGGCTATAAACTCTTTAGATAATGAATAAGCCATTGAAGGATCTTTGTCACATCATATTGAAATTTGGGAAATAGATATAAATGTTGATTTTGCTCTTTTAAATAACATTCTTTAAATTTCACATTATAACTTTTTTTTTTTAAATCATGGATCATCTACCCAAATTTGAACCATTTCTTTGATACATTAACCAAGTTTTTAAAAAAAGTGTCATCATTACCTAAAATTCACTATTCTTGCTTTAATTCACCATATTCATTACAAGAAATGTAGAACTTGTTGTCTCATAGAAAATCTTCATCAAGATTTTTAAATGAGTGGCTAATATGTTAGTCAATAATGACAATGAAGTAGACGTGATGAATGTTCATTTTTCTACATGTGCTCAAGTTCAAATTAAGAAGAAGTCTACTTCTTGAAAACCTTGGTTTGATATGGATTGTTTGACAGCTCATAAAAATGTTATAGGTTCACATTTTGATGTTTCAATGTTGAAGAATTATAGAAAGCTTATTCATTTTTTAAAAAGGAAGTTTGTTAAAGAAGAGCATGAAAGAATCATTCGTGAGCTCCACTCAAATCCAAGGAACTTTTAGGATTTATTCTTAGACAAATAACAATATGTTTAGGCTTTTTCCTTATATACTATTCGAACTTTCTTCAATGACCTTTTTAACTAAAAGGCTCCCCCATCTGCCCCCACCACCTCCCTCCCCCCAACTATGCAAGATAGCTCTAGTGTTCTTGAGTTATTCCTTTATGATGTTTTTGCAAGAATTCAAAGATTATCTTCTAGAAAAGGTGCTAATGCTAATGGATTATATATAGACCTTCTTAACTGGGGTGGTCCATTGGTGTGGAAAGTAGCTTGCAATCTTCTCAATAAAAGGCTTCAAAATGGTTTGGCTCTTGGTGTTCAAGTAGAGTAGTATTGCTTTTCAAAAAAGGAGATAAGGTAGATCTTAATAATTATTGATTGATTGCAATCAATTTAGTTTTCACTAAGCTTTTGGGCACTATTTTGGAGAATAAAATTAGTTAATGGGTAGACATGCAAGGTTTTCATGCTCAGTCACAAGCAAGCTTTAGGAGAAATCATTCTATTATAGACCATCTAATAACTTTATATTATTGTGTAGAGAAAGTAAAAAAGCCTAACTATATAACTTATATTTTTTTTGTTGATTTCTCCAAGACTTATGATGCTATTACTCAAGTTAAACTTTGGAAGAGACTCGATAGTATTAACATTCCACAAGATCTCCTTTCTACTATTGAAAGAACCTATGAGATCATTAACATTCTTATTAAAGATAATCTTACTAAAGAAGGAACAATTATTAACAGCTTAGTTGGAGTTAAACAAGGTTGTACTTTGTCCCCTACCCTTTTGGGCATAATTATAGATGAATTGAAGGAATTGATGTAAAATGCCTCTAATTATGGTATGGTAGTGAATGGATTATTTTTGAACATGCTTCTTTTTGTAGATGATGTGCCCTTGATTGCAAAATCAGCTACAGGATTAGATTATATGCTTCAAATTCTCCATGACTACTATAACCATTTGGGTATGAAAGTTAATATTGATAAGACTAAAATTCTGGTTTTTGGTACTAGAAATAGAAATTACAGTTTTTTCCTTGGAGAAAAAAGCTTAATATATGTGAATCTTATAAATATTTGGCAGTTGAATTTTCCAATAATTATAGTTGAAATACCCTTATTACTCAAAGGGTTTCAAGTAGCATGTGAGCACTATTTGCTCTAAGAAATAATTATAATAGGAAACAGAATTTGGCATGGGAGATTAGAAGAAACTTCTTCACAATCTTGTACAAATTTTATTATTATATGGGTAGTTGCTTAAGGACCTTCTCTTTACACACATATTTAAAAAATGTTAGAGCACGTTTAAAAATAATTTCTTGTATGTGAATTTCAAGTGAAAATGTAGACTTCTTATGATATCTTACTTTTAGAAGCAGATTTGTGATGAGCAACAAGTAGACCCTATGCCCAACCATACAAATCACTAAGTGTTCATGTGCAATCCAATCAAATTCTATGGACTTATAGCCTTCTAAGTACACTAGTCTCTAGGAGGTGAAACTAACCATTGCAATCATTGTCTTCCCACCCCCCCTTGTGAAATGCAAAGGTATGGTTAAGTGCAACTAAGGCATATGATTTTTATCATTTTTATGTTTTATGATCTAAGTTGCCTAAGAATAAAGAATAGTATCTTTAATTGCTAATTTACTTTAACCACCTAACATTTAACTAATCTTAACATAAGCATCTATTCCCACTTGTCGTACACATCCTGAACATGTTTAACGCTACTGGGTTACCAAATGTTAAGTGTTACTAGGATTACCAAGCACCAAGCATATGCTCAAAGTGGTCATACTTATGTGCTTAATTAATCACTATTTAATTTGTCTTAATCTGACTTAAATTAGCTTATTTTGATTACTTTAATTACTTAAAGCATTAAAGGAAATTTCTTAAAATATTAAATGCATAAAAGAAATAATTTATTTATTTCAAAGTGTTGCAAGGTTTATAAGAAAGCTCATCTTTGTTGTTCCACACATTGTAGTGCTTAGGTACAGTAGTCATCAAATAAAGATCTGTACACTCTTTGACTCATGTTGTAGACACTTAGAAAATATTCTAACTTTCAAGTGGAAAAACTGCTAGAGCTTTACTACAACTATGAGACTGATGGCATGTTGCTGGTGAGCACGTATTTATAGGTGAAACAAGGAGCCCTGTTGATGGGTACACATTAATAGGTCAAACCCTACATCGATAGGATCACATTGATAGCATCCCGTTGACAAGGCTGCGTTGATGGCATCCCGTCAACGCGACTAATCATGATGCTTCATCATATCCCCACAACTAAATAAAAACTTATCCTTAAGTTTTTAATAAAATTTTGAAAGGTGGGATTATTGACACGCAAACAACATGAAAAAACTAAGTGCCCAAATGTACGATTTTACAATGATTACCAAATTTTGAGTGCTTAGAACAACAAAATTGAACACAAGGATAAAATTGACAAACACAATTCCTTAGATGGCACGAAGATGTTGAAGAAGATCAAATGGTCCAAGGTGGTGGAGTCTCTAAAGGGCCCTCTCATGCTTCAGGTGCACACAGTGATTGAGGTAGTTGTGGTTGTCTTGCAATAGCTGCAACTTCTGATGGAAAATGAAAGGTGTCCAACAATGCCTTCATCTTCTCTTCCTTACTTTGGGGATCATTGACAGTTCATGCAGCTTCGTCAATGTGGGCTAGAATGAGACTGAGACTATGCCATAAACAAGGCATTGTAGGGAACAACTTCTTAACATTCATGAACTAGATAGCAAACTGTTTACGTTTGATATTGAATGCTTTGAATGCATTATGTAGCTCATGGTAGTGGTTTATCCACTTAGCCAGGTTATCAATAGTTGATCATTGATTAGTGAATTTCACTTTGAGAACTTTGAGTTTGGCATTGACAATCTCAAGCTTCTATTTAGTGTCTTTGTGATGCTTGAACTTTACCTCATACAACAAGTATTAGCTAGCCAATTGTTTCTCCAATTTGGACCACGGTCTTTTGGTAGTCAACATCGCTAGATTTGCATAACAAAGATTGGCAAGCTCTATGTACTCTATCATCTCCTCAATCTATGGCTCTTTCATGTAGGTCTCCACTTTGTTGTAGTCATTGAGCCCATCAAAGATAGGTTGTTAGACATCACCTTTTTCCTTGAGCTGCTAGAGGGCTCATTGATTTTTGCCTTTGCCATCTGGATATGCTTTTCACTAATTTCTTTCTATAGACCAACCTGATCTCTGTAATGGTTCTTAACTCCCTTAATTTTGAGAGAATTTTTTTTAGTTGGTTATCTCTATCGTAGATTTTTGGTGAAGGGCTTAGACTTCCTTCATGGAGAGATTTTTGTTTTTGGCTACCAATCTCCTCAAATCATTATTCACTCTGGCTAGTTGCTCCTACTGTTAATGGATAAAATCTTGCATCTGCTACTTCTGCACATCAACATTTTACAAGTGATGATTCTCTGTAGTTAGAATCACATTCTCCTAGCGAGTTTGCTCCAAGGCCTTTTGGATGTTATGCATTGTGCCATTGGCCAAGGACTGATCAAAGACCACTGTTTCCTTTGCGTCCTCAACCTTTTTGAGCTTGTCCTAAAGTTATTTGAAAGCTTCATCACATGTTAGTGTAGGTTTGAGAAATGTGGGATTAGTAAGATAGGCTCTTAATTTAGCAACCTCCACAACCAAGTGTTGGTTTTATGCTTGGACTATTTTAAGTTGCTCCTTCAATATAATGCACTTACCCCTTGCTTTTAGCAGCTCTGAGTAGGTTGTAGTGATTATATTTAGAAGGTCAAAGACATTTGGAATCGGTTGCCCATTCCCACCAGTTGGTCCAACAACTCCTTGTGTTGGGCTGCACTCAAACAACTGCTAACTATTCCTGTGGACGTCTACACATCTTTAAGTGTAGAAACATCTAGTATAGATGTTGTAGGTGCATTTAATACCTTGAAAATTCTATCAACAACCACCTCTATTGCTATCTCCTACCCATGATGCTACATCACCAAGACAATTGTCCCTTCACCCTCCTCCATATGCATAAAAAAGTAGCTGTGTTCCTATAGATTTCTGGGAATCGCTATTGCTAAAAAAGAGATATCGTTACCTTTCAGGCATTAGAATTTGATCTCACATGTAGGTGCATTCTTTGGGTTGAGAAAATTGGCCCACCTTCCTCCATCTAGCTAATTATTCAAGCCACTTTATTGATGTGACTCATCGCTTAGCGATACATAGATGGATAACTACCACTTGTTCTCACTCACTGCTCCTGCTGTGGCAAGAGCTGCTCTCAAATCTTGTGCATGCACTTAAGGGAAATTTAGGCCTTTGGTGTTGTTTTGTGAGTGGGTGGTGAAGGTGGTAATTGTTATCATTTTCTTGGGTGATCTTGGCAGGTACCTTGTCCTTCATCATCTCCTCCCAAGAAGCAGATGGAGCACATCGAATAGTGTCATTTTTATAGTGTGTTATGCCTCCCCTCTTGCATAATTTCTGGATGAGACATGGGAAAGGGAGCATCTTCCTTCTAGGTTCATTTTATTTAAATAACTTCTCTATCTTAAGATAGATCAATAGTGGAAGGTTGACTAAGAATTTACTGCTTAGAGTAGTACATGCACGAGTGGAGAAGGTTATGATCTTACTTGGCCTCACCATTGGATTGAGATGAAAGGCCACAATCTTGAAATATGCACATTTAGTTGTGGTTACTACATAAAACTTCTTGCAGTCTACACCATAACATTGTTGCTTCCATTCCTTCTTGATGCTAGCATTTGCCTACATTGAGATATATGCTAAATTTACCTAAGTTTCTAGTAACCTAAGCACCTCTGCAATAGATTTCATTAAGTAGGACACTGAGATATCCTTGATTTTGATCATTGAACCAACCTATCAATTGTTCTAGAATAGGTATGTCTTTCCTATGTACCACTCCCCACTATAAGTGATTGTGGGCCACATGGGAGAGTTTTGCAGTTGAGTTTTGACTTCTGGCAGTGTGAACTCTAAGAAAGGTTTAAAGTTCAATTATTGAAGCATAAATTTCTAGACTTCATTGTTCACAATCTGCTTAAGGCAAGATTCCATTAATGTAACCTCAAGGTTTAGTCTAAGTCCATGTGCCTCATCTTGGTGAGACTATTTTATTGTAGTTACTTCTTTAGGAATCTATTGAACAGATTTCACTTTGGGCTCCTTCCAAAGAGGTCTTGTGGCATGGGCCTCTGCTTGTTCATGGGGTTGCTCTTGTTCCCTTCCTATTCATGGCCATTTGTCCCTTGTTTGGAATGGTCCTCCTTCCTACGCGTGCTTTCCCTTAGGTGCCATATGTGGTCAAAACATAACCAAGGATTAGCATTCAATGTGTAACTTATAATATTTAAGTACCTTTCTAATTGGACGATCACATTAAGACTAATTTTTAACCATGGAAGATTGATTATTTTATTGTTATTTCATTTAGAATGTCATCGAAGCTTGTTGGAAAGGTTTAACTCATATAATTTGATGTTTTAATGTTGATTTCTTTGTTAAACCTCTATGGGTGTTAGAAATTTTTTCATAAAAAATTGAAGGTTTATGGCCCCCATGACAAAGAGCTTACCTCCGGTAGGTATAGGATCAAAGAATAGAGTGAATTAGACAAATGGTTAGGAAGATATGGCTCTTGGAAGGTTTTGGGCTTTGAAAAATTGAAAAACACCCCTGATGAGTGGTGAGGTATCCCTATACTCAACCATATGAAACGAGCGTAACACGCGCGATCCGGTCGAACTCCGTAGACTAAATGCCTACATGCCCCATGGAACACTTGGGGTTCATCATTCATTGTCTTCCCAGACTTACTTGTAGTTGTCACGGTGTATGGTTAAGTAAGTCTGAGGTATATGATTTTTATAGCTTTTTATGTTTTTATCCTATGCTATTGAGGTGAAGGGTTGAGAAACTAACTAACTCTAACTAATGACTAAGTCTAAATTAACTAGCGTCAGCATCCATTCCCACTTATCGTACACACCCTGAACTATGAAACCATGGCTACCAAATGCTAATCGTTACTGGGATCACCATGCGTAATGCACGTGCTCGAAGTGGTCGTACTGAGACACTTAACTAGCCTAAGTGTAATGAGCATCCATTCCTTGACTAGCCATACACATCCTTAGATGCTCGTAATCAAGTCGTACTCATTCCGCATTCTAGGAGTTGAGGGTAAGAGAATCTAATCACGATGAGCAGCCGATTCCTTGATTAGCCGTACACATCCGTAAATGCTCATAATCAAGTTGTACTCATGCCGTGCTACTGCAAGGTAATAAATAACAGGTAAGAAATAACATGTAATAAATTCTATTCCATGCACTGCAAGGTTTATCCATAAAGCTCGTCTTTATTGCCATACACAACTTGCGTTCATGTACAATGTTACTCGAATAAAGATCCGTTCACTTGGGGACTCCTACTGCGGGCACATGGAAAATATTCTATCTCTGGAGTGATCAATCTGCCAGAGTTTCCCTACTTCTAGCCTAGGATGGGAAATAAGGGGAGTGCTGCCTCTTATTTATAGATATGATGGCAGACCATGATATCGCGTACACGATATCGCAGAGGAGGACGCGATATCGCCGCGACCGCGATATCGTGTACGCGATATCGTGGCTCGTGCAAATCGCGTCTCATCATACCCCCATAATTGAATGAAAACTCGTCCTTGAGTTCCTTACAAAATATTGGGAAGGTATGGAATTATTGAGGGGAATGGAACTAATGGGATGACATGTGAACGGATCATCATTACAAGACTTGACAAAACTGGTGTTCATGACAACAAGGATGAACACCTTATTACAATGACATCAGGCCTTAGTTGGTAGTTGAGAAAGAGAGAGAGAAAGAAGTGCTGCTGCAGCCAATGCCAAGATTACGCCTTCGTTGTCCATCTGTAAGCACGCCATCGATCTTGCTCCTTGCATAGCTGCTGCCAGCGCTGCTCCATTCCAAGTGGTTCCTCCAGATCCAGTCCGTTATTGCATGGTCGCCATCTGCACACACAACACAATCTTAATTAGCAAGGGTAAATGAATCTCAATATAGTTAATACCTTGCTTTGGTGTAAGTTCATTGGCAAGGTTGTGGTATGGCTGATATGGATCGGGAGATATATTACTAATGACTATCGAAGGTGTAGGGATTAGGAAGAAAATCAAAAAATTCGAGGCTAGGAGAAAATTGAAAAAATCGGGCCCCGTACCCCCATGACTAATCGCGAACCTCCGGTAGCGTTAGAATGGAGAAAGAAAAGGAGTAAGAAAGATAGATAAAAAGGGGAAACTATAGCATCGATGAAATGGATGTCATTATGGTAATGAACAAAATAAAATTAATTGTAAAAATGTTAGGGAAAAGAAGTTAATGGATGCTCCAAATAGGAATGTCAGTGGGTTATCCCCAAAGCAGGCTCATGCCCTTAGTGCCCTAACAAACCCACATTCAAAGAGTCCGTAGGCTCTGGGAATGTCATTTGGAACAAGAGTTAAAGTCTTGACCACAAGAATTTACCAAGAAGAAAACAATGCATTAACAAAAATATATACACTAATGATACAACCGGCAATGAGGTGAATAATAGAGAGAAGGATAGAAAGAAGAGAATGGAATGGAATCTAAAGAACAAGGTGGTGTATAGCCCCTTGTGTAGTTCATGATTAATGTGACTTATCAATTCTCATTCAAACTCCAGCCTCAAACCAACCACATCCAGTGACTTCACATCAATGCATTTGGCCGAACCATCCACTTGGATAACAAGGATGCATCTCCAACGAGCCACCACCATTCCGATGAAACAAAGGAGAGAATGGGAAGTGAGAAGTGCCTTAGTTAGAGGGAACAATTTTGGTTCCATAACCAGCGCTTGTAGCCCAAGTTTATTTCATCTAAGAGGTATGCTTTGAATTCTCACTTAGTTTTTTTTATTTTTTTTTGTTTTGTGTTTTTATGCGTGAGAACCACACCATGCAAAGACTTGATTATTTTTATTTTCTCAGCTTCCGATAATTGGGTAACATCGGAACGACTAGAAAACTTAAGAAGAAAACATCCAAGCACCTAAGAGAATGGCCAAAACAAAAGAAACAAGTTCCCTTGAAGTCACACCCTTTTCAATCCTTGAGTCCTTCCTTAGTTTGAGAAATGCCCAGTCACCGATTCGTTAAAGTTCTTATTAAAAAGGAGACTGTACATTTCCAAGCCGAGAGAGACCATAGAAAATGGTGGATGAATGGATGAAGTGATCTCATTGCTTGCCATATCAAAAGAAACATACCTTAGTATCAACATTGTGACTTAAAGGTAAAAACCAAACATTAGCAATCAATATGAAAACAGTTCATACCATCATTCTGAACACTTATTGGATGACAAACTTATATGGTGGAGCACACACACACACACACAAAAATGGAAAAGTATAACGATGTTGTAAAACAAAAACAAGAAAAGTTAAAGAAATTTGTAAAACAAAAACATGTAAGACAAAAAACATGTAAAACAAAAAACGTGAAAAACAAAAATGTGTAAAACAAAAACATTGTAAAAAAAAAATCAAAAAAGAATTGAGGGCCCCATATGGTTAGCATAGGTGGCCATCTCCCCCATGACTGAGTTGTAAGGGAGAGATCCGAAATAATGAGAGTCTATTTGAATTTTGTAAAAGTGCCCAACTTCTCCCAATTGATGATCTTAGATTGAGGGATGGAAGTTGGTGACGCTCATATTCCAATGTGTCTATGTCTTCGTTGTTGGCATGGGTTTCTTCAATTCGTTCCATGCATATTGGTTTGCTCCTTCGAGTAGCTGTCAACCATGGGGTGTCTACTACTTATTGTGTGGTTGCTACATACATGCATCTTTGTTGCAAAGTTTCAAGGGCACACCTATTGCATGGAGACATTTCCTCCATGTCATCACCCGATGAATCACTGTATGTGATGCATGGAACTTTCCTCTTCTCGATCTTTCCATAAATTTTTATCTTAGAAATTTCCAAGGAAAGATCGTGGATCCTAAGGCATGCATCTATTGTACTTAGCCATGCCCTTCCCATTATAATTGGGAAGGACCCTTTGTTGTTGTTCACTTCAATCACTAGAAAATCAGCTGGGTAAGACCAACCACACATAGTGGTAATGATGTCCTCCACCAATCCTAAGGGAATGGTGATGGACTGGTTTGCCAGCTCTAGTTGAATGTTTCTCTTCTTAAGTTGGGGCAGGTTCCAGGTGTGATACATCTCTTGTGAAATTAAGTTGACTCCGAAACCTTAGTCAAGAAGAGCCCTATGTGGTTCATTTTCGGTGACTTGAAGGTAGATTAAGGGACTCCCAGGGTCAGTTAGTTTCCTGGGAAGGTGGCCTACTTTGATCCATTCGGTTATGGTATGCGTTAACATAATCGTATGCATTAAGCTCTGATTTTGGATGAAAGGGTGCTCCGAAGTGTTAGATGGTGGATGAGTGTACATGGGCTCAACTGCTTGTTGTTGCGAGAGTTTTTCTGGGCTTTTGGTTCTGAAGTAGGGCCTTCTCTTTTTACAGTTGTCAAAACCAGCAGTAGGTTGAATAGTTACAGCTCTCGCAGCATGACGTTGCTGCGGTTGAGGAGGAAGTTCCCCTTGCATTGTTGGAGCAGGAGGTGTTGTGGGAACTACAAGTGGAAGAGATGCGGGTGGAGTTGGAGGATGGGATGAGTGTGAGATGTCTTCTAGAGGAGAAGGAGTCCTTCTGAAGTACTCCCAAACTTGTTAGTGACAGTGGGGAGTTGTGTGACTCATAGAGTCACTTGGAGAAATCAGCTGCTGCACATAATATCCATAAGGGTCAGGTTGCCGGCAAGGGTACTGATGTTTCGGCGATGGCATCCCCCATGATTGTGGGTATTTCCATTGCGGATGCTATCTGATGGGCTGTGTTGGAGTTTCAATTGGGTAATACGTTAGTGGTTGGTGGAACTACCTTGGGTTACCTTGGGGATAAGGTAACCTACGGGGTGTTTGCTGTTGATTAAGTCTTGGATTAAGTACATACACCCCAGACTCCTGTAGATGTGAGATAATTGGACAACATCCCTTAGGATGGTCATAGTGGTAGATCTCACATCCATCATCATCATCTGTGTTAGAGTCCACAGCCTCATCAGAGATAATGATTTTCCCCTTACCCTTGTTATGTGTAGGGCATGAATCTCTCCGCTTTGTCTTACCTTTGTCACTACTTCGTTCCTCCTTAGACTCCTCTACAATTTTCAAGACACTTTCAAGCCTGAAGTCTAAAGAATCCCACAATTGGTCCATCTTAGCCGATACTTCAGTTGTTAATTTTTGGATCGACAAGGTTTTCCGGTTCACCAATTCTTCTTCGAGTGGTGACTCATCTTCCTCATCACAAAATTTCACTCCCTTCTTTCGAAGGGAGGGATTGCGGTTGTATTCTTCCGCACTTTCCCTTTTTCGTAGCTCACCTTCTTCTTTTGCTACTTGTTCCAACAAGCTATGTACTTCATGGGCTCTAAGTTGTGAGAGTCTCCCTTGGGCATAAGTTCCAAGGGTTCTTCTAATTTCATGCATTAGCCCATCCACGATGTGGCGAAGTTGATCCCTTTGAGCGTACCCATGGCCCGGGCAATGATGTGACAATGTGTAGTAGCGGGCCATGGCAGCATCCAAGGGTTCATGATGACCTTGTTTCCATCCTTGGATCTACTTACGCAAATTGGACACTTTGGAGTACATCTGATACTTATCGTTGAATAGTTCTAACATCGTACTCCACCTCCTGATGGTTTTCGGTTCTAAGGACTGGTACCAGCTCTCTACTTCCTTGGTGAGTGTCCTAGGAAACAACTTAAGCTTCTATCACTTATTTTTTATATTTTGCAAGGCGCAGGCATCGTGGAATGCCTATGAATGATTCTGCGGATCTATGTTGTACCCCCCTTCAAAACATGGGATATTGTTCATGTCTAAATGCTTGATCTGACTATCTTTTAAATGCCTTGTGGGAATCCTAACTACCTCTGTTATGTCAAGCATACTTTGGGTTGCGAGTAGGGGCTTATCATGATCATCTCTTTCATGATGCCTGTGATGCCTTCGTTGTTCGCTACTCTCCCTACGTCCTTGACCTTGTCCTCTCTCTCGACTTTCCCGTCAAGGTCTCTCATTTTTCTTACTTTTATCCTCTCCGTTGTGTTCATGATGGCTGCACTCAGATGTGGAAGGAGAGGGTGAGTGATGGGATGAAGGAGAAGAAGAAGGAGAACCATCGTCATGACAATGTTTCTTACCTTCTCTTCGGCTGCTACGGCCCCGATCGTGGTGACGATCCAAGTGCTCATCCTTAGCATGAGTGGTTGTTTCCTCTGTGAACAGTTGGTGTTCACAGGTATCAGAACATCATTGATCGTAGGTTTTGATACCCAACCTCCTCACCATCGTTAGGAGGGGGAACATCATTTGTTAAAGAACCCGTGATAAGGGGTTCCTCATCTGCTATTTCGCTAAGGACGTGCGGGGCTTTGCCCTTCAGAAAAGTGTGTTGAATCTCCTACCTTAAGTCCCTCATATGTTGGGCATCTGTGGGATAATAATCCCTCGTGTCAAAATCTTTTGCAACATATTCAGAGTATAACTTAGTCATGCTAATTTTTGCCAAAGCATGGAAGAGCATGTTAGGGACTGCACGATCTGGGGGTAACACAATGTTACCTTGCAAATCTCTCCGTCGTAGCTATTTGCCTTGATGGAGGATAAAGGCGAAGTCTGGAATATACTCATCAGGATGAGTATAAACTATCTTGTATTGTTTAGGACTTGGCTGATTTTGGTTATGTGTTTTATGTTGCTGACTGTCTCGTGTATGGTCCTTAGGTGGTGAGTTGCTCTTATGAGAAGAAGACATTGTTATCGGTGTGCTAATTTACCGTTATATAAGTTTTCTCTTTTGATTAACCCGAAGGTTCGTTTAGGCTCACAACGATGTGAATGATATCCTTATGTTCTATATGGCGCACAAACACTTAGTCCCCGGCAACGGCGCCAATGATGAGTGGCAAGGTATCCCTACACTCAACCATACGAAACGAGCGTAGCACACGCGATCCGGTCGAACTCCGTAGCCTAAATGCCTACACGCCCCATGGAACACTTGGGGTTAATCATTTGTTGTCTTCCCAGACTTACTTGTAGTTGTCACAGTGTATGGTTAAGTAAGTCCGAGGTATATGATTTTTATAGCTTTTTATGTTTTTCTCCTATGCTATCGAGGTGAAGGGTTGAGAAACTAACTAACACTAACTAATGACTAAGTCTAAATTAACTAGTGTCAGCATTCGTTCCCACTTACTGTACACACCCTGAACTATGCAACCGTGACTACCAAATGCTAATCGTTACTGGGATCACCACGCGNAGTAATCAAGTCATACTCATGCCGTGCTACTACAAGGTAATAAATAACAGGTAAGAAATAACATGTAATAAATCCTATTCCATACACTGCAAGGTTTATCCACAATGCTCGTCTTTATTATCGTACACAACTTGCGTTCAGGTACAATGTTGCTCGAATAAAGATCCATTCACTTGGGGACTCCTACTACGGGCACATGGAAAATATTCTATCTCTGGAGTGATCAATATGCTAGAGTTTCCCTACTTCTAGCCTAGGATGGAAAATAAGGGGAGTTCTACCTCTTATTTATAGATATGACGGCAGACTACGATATCGCGGCTCATGCAAATCACGTCTCATCAACCCCCTTGTTTTGAAGCAAGTGTGAAAAATTATTAAGTGTAACCACTTATATATAGGTGAATGAACCCTTGTGTCAATGAGATCCTATTTATGCATGGGCTCCATCAACGAGTACCTGTTTACAGAGCCTATGTCCAAAATTTTTCACTTTGAAAAATATGAAAAATAAAGATAGTTTAATCATGAAATTAATATTTTTGGAGACCTAAAAAAGCCATGAACATGATGAAAACATTAGAAGAGGGCTTGGAAGTTCACAAAATTGGAGAAGTTGATGGGAGAATGAAATTTTATGGAGAAGATGCCTTAAGGAGTGCACGGCTGGATGCAACAGATGGGATGCACGAAAGATTTGATTGTGGGAATGCCTAAGGATAAGGAACTTAAATAATCTAACCAAGAGATATGCAAGTGGGTCATCCCCATAGTAGGCTCATACCCCTTTTTTCCCTTGCATGACCTTAACTAAGGAGTTCGTGAGCCCCACAGTTGATTAATGGTCATGAAAAGTTAAGGACCGAATTTGGTAGAATCTACCTATGAATTTCAGCATGTCAAACTAAGACATTGAACAAAAACATGAAAATTGGTAGTGAGGTGGATTATGAAAAGCATTGATGGATGAGAGAAAAGGTGAGATGGAATTCTAAACTATGGTTATTAGTGATGTGTAAATTTTGAACACATCAACACTCGGAAAAACTTGTTTAGGGACACTATCGCTTAGGGCACCTCCTGTATGGGTACAAAACCCAAGAATAGTCTTAATTGGAGAGGGCTATGTGATGTTAAATGATTAAATGAGGATCCTACCCCCTTGTTATCATGTTGCTATCATTTGCTACCATTTGTAGACTCGTCTGTCGTTGTTGTCGCTACCGATGATGTCCACTACTAGGTAGAAAACTCCACTACTATAGGGACAAAAATCCCATTGCACAGAGATAGGCTGCCATCCTTGCTACCATTTGCTACTACTGACTATCACTTGCTATTGAATACTACCTACTACTAATCATCGCCTGTTTTTGACTGCCATGTGCCACTTTTCATTTGCTATCGAGCACAGCTCTTGCATGACCATCGTTTGCAGCTCCTCCATGATCACTAATTATTGACATTGTTGTTCACATGCCATCATTACACATCACCTGTGGCACATGCCATCATCTACTGGTGACTCATTACCTACTAGTTGTTGGCACTTACTCGATGATGCGTTACTATGCTATTGATGTTGCCACTATGCATCTTGTTCGCACCTGCCATAGTTGTCGAGAGAGGGAGAGAGAAATTTGTCTCGTAGCTAACCACCATGCACATTGTTTGTGCCTACAGTAGCCACTATAAGAGGGAGGCCCAAAACCTCTTCACTGACTATTGTCTACTGTTATCGATCATTGCCAATGTCACGGGTTGAATGTTGTTTGCACCATCGTTGTATGCCACTTGCTCATCATAATTATAGCTCCTATCATGTGCTTGCAAATTCTACTAGCAGGAGAAGGGGAGGCCTCGAGATCGTCGTCCTTGCCTATTGTCACTATTTTCCATTTGACATCGCATGTTGCCACCTATTGATTACCATCCACTAGTTGAGAGAGGTTGCCTACCTATCACTTCCTATTGCTAATGCTACTATTGATCCTTTTATAGCAGCCCACTACACTAACAAGCTTAAATGCCCATGTCTTCCACCTTGTCGCTTTGCCCACTCTCCACCATGTCCATGTTGGTTACAACTACATTGGTTATGCCCATAATTACCATGATTTTCAAATCCAAAGCCATCATGTCGATTCATCTCCATTCCAAGTCATCATTTTAAGGCTCACGGATTGGTTATTTTTTTGCTATTATTGTTGAGATTTCAGTTACAACGTATGGTTAAGAAGTTTTGACATTTTTTTAACAAGCACAATTTATAGCCCTAAAAATAGTAGATCATTTTAATATTTTCTCTTATGTGTTGATCTCAAAACCTTGAAAATATCAAGTATTCAAAACTTTTATTAGAAAATACACTAATGGAAAGTACATAATAACCCAAGAAATTCAATTATTAAAAAGTGTGCATTAATGGTAACAAACAACATTGAACCTTCATGGGCTAGTTGACAATTTGCAGTGTTAATGTATTGTTTACATTTCCTTATACTTGTATTGAGTAAATGCTATAAAATTTTTATGCAACATTAGCAATAGACTATGTCACGTTTTATCATTTCATCGTGATTAATTTAATTAGGAAGCATATAAAAATCGCCAGTCTTGCATGAAAATACAAGGTTTTTGCATTTTGTTTTTCTAGCAAATTTCAAATTATAATGAGTTCATTCCATCTTCATGTGGGAGTGATTTCAAATATAATCATTATCATGAAATGAGTCACTGCAATGTTGGCAAAATCAGTGTTAAAATTCATGATTTTTTAGCATCATACACCTTGAACTAAATGATAGATCGAATTAAAACTAGGGGACCTCTAGGAAGCCTATGTTCACAATCAATTACTACGGAACATATTCACTATAATTTCTACCTTGCAAACCATAATTTTTTCTTGTATTTCCAATGCAATCAACCAACCATTAACATTTTGACTTGTTTAACCAAAATTCCAAAGCTTTATAGTCCTTGACAGCCAGTCTACAAAAATGAAAAAATTGATTTGATTCATCGTATAAGAACTAGAAGCTGCAACATTATCAATTTTATTAAATGTCATATTTAAGTAAAATCACTATGAGAAGTGAAAGTGACATCATTATCAATTTTACTATATGTCATATTATATTCAAGTAAATATGTCAGTTTAGGTTCCAAAAACCTCATGCATGATTGCATGAGAAACCAATATCTACATGCTATAGTATGCACCCTATGTTTTGCTGGATAGATGTGGTGTAATATTTAAAAACTATCATACGCATTGGTGGCATCACGCTACTCAAATTGATATCAAATTTAGAACACTACAGAATAGAGTCCAATTTAGAGCCTTAATCAACAACCCACATTTACATCGAAGACAATTGCAACTTGTCATAACTAGTGTTCATGGATCTATTGATGGATGAAAATAATTTAAGGGTTACATGATACCTCTCATTGAAAGCGCCCCTATTCAAATTGTGAAACCATACCTTGGTGATTAGACCAATAAGTCATGGCCCCGTGCCTAGCATGGGCAATGTTGACATCAACAATTACATAAAGTCCCTTGTGGATGTTGTGGTTAAATGACTTGAGAAAATCCATCCTTAGTCCAGATCATAACCAACCAATTTCAGTGACCTCACATCACTACTCTAAGACCAAACCACCCTCTCAAGACACAAGAATGCTTCCACAAATTAATCACCATTTCTTATTTGAGAAGAAAAGAGAAGGAGGAAGTGAGAAAGGGCCTTAGTTAGAGGAGACCTTCAGGAATGGATAACATGTCTTTCTAGTTCCATAACCAATGCTTGTAGGGGTGTGCTTTGAATTCCCATAATGTGTTTTTTTTGGATTTTTTGAATGGGAACCACACCATGTAAAGACTTACTAACTTCTTGTTATTGGTCAACATGGAATAGTAAGAAATCCATGAAAATGCAATTGCACTTAACCAAGTAGAAAGGCACAAAGAGTATTAAATGCTCTTGAAGTCACATCCTTTTCAAACCATTTGAATCTTTCCCAAGTTTGAAAACTACCAAGGTTACAAGTTCATTAAAATTTTATTAAGGAGAAGGGACCTCATGCTTCCAAAACTAGGAAGACCATAGAGTTGGTGGATGGTGGATGATGTGGACTCATTGCTTGTTTCATGAAAAAGAAATCATGTCTTAGTTATCAGTCTTCAAAATTCAAAAATAGAAACTAGACATTGAAGAATCAAAGACATTAAGTACAAACCACCATTAGCAAATAACTACAACATCACTGTGTCCTGTTGGCAACAAAGCACTTTATTAGAAAATAAGAAAAATTTACACAAAAAATAAAGTAAAATATAAAAGAAATTGTAAAATATTCAATAAAGATAAAATGTACTAACAGTGTGGAAAAACAAAAACATGGTGTAAAACAAAAAATTGATAAAGCACTTACTAGTTCTTAGTTCAAGATGGGGGATCTCCCCCATGACTAAGTTCATGGCTAGGATAAGAACTATTAAGTGGAGTAGATGACTCCATGCATTTTTAGAGCCACTGGGTGTTCTTTGGTTTAGTGGCTATTTTGTAGATTTGGTTTTGCACACACTCTTGCTCCTTGGATTTTTTGTGGATTAGTGTAGGAATCGTGTTGATGCTTTGAGTTTTCAACCCACACTTACACCCTTTGTTATTACTAGTAATGCATGGAATGTCTTGTCTCTCCTCAATGATAGGTTTATTTTCTACATTTTGAGTTGGAGTGGTGATAGTTATTAGCTCTTGCATAGAATTAGAAGGCGTTGCATTTGCAAGGAAGGGCATTTCATTAGATTCATCTTGTACTGGTTTTGATGAGCTAGTAGATCAACACGTCTTATTCAAATGAGTGGGAACTATCCTAAAGAAGGGGTGTTTCCTAAATTTCTATGGAGGTCTACTATCATGATCATTTCCATGTATGTTTACAATACAAGTGGCATTCTTCTGTTGATATTGTGGTGCTCCTTCTTCCTACATTATTGGTGGTGGCATATGGTGGAGAGAAGTATAAGAGCAGTTAGGATGTGCCAAAGAATAAGAGGTGTGAGATGGTGATCCCACAGGAGATGCGACAGGCTGATGACATTCAAGAGGGTGGCAGTAGCAATTTGTTGTAAAGGAAGTAGAACCGGTTCGGGAAACAAGTTTCTGAACATAATATTCATGAGGGTCTACCTAGCAATAAGGATACTGTTGATATGCTGATGGCCTTTCCCATGACTATGGGTTTTTCCACTACTATTGATAGTAGTGTTGAGGATGATAGAGGGTCCTACTAGGATAATATTATTGGTTGTAGAATTGTCAATACTTATCTTATGGATAGGGCATTCTCCTAGGCTTTTGCTTTTCCACAAACTTGGGTTTTGAAGTCAGTTGTACCTTCTCTTCTATGGTTTCCAAGTAACTTGTAACTTTTTTGTTCATTAACACCCTCATCTTATCTAGCCTTGTTTCAAGCTCAGTGATAGACTTTTATATTGGCAAGGTTTGTTGTGAAATCAACACATTAAGAACCTCTTCTTTTTCCTTATCATACATATGGACTTCTCCTATTTGAAGAGTTGGATCCTAATTATATTCCTTAACACTCTCTCTTTTGCATAGGTCTCCTTCTTCTTTCACCACTCACTTGATTATCCTTTATATTTGATGGGCTTTTAGCTTGTATAATCGACCATAGGCATAAATCCCAAGGGTCTTTCTCGTTTCATTATGAAGCCCATCTATGATGTAGAAAAGTTGTCATTTTTCAGAAAACCCATGGCCTAGACATTTATGTAGTAGAGAATAATATCTGTCCAAGGCCATGTTAAAGGATTCATGATTTTCTTGCTTCCATTCTTGGATTTGTTTTCATAGATTAGACACTCTCTCATAGGTTTGGTATTTTTTGTTAAAAAGTTCAAGCATTGTGAACCATCGATGGATTGAACTTAGCTCTAACGATCTATACCAACTTTCAGCCTCTTCTATGATTGTTCTAGGGAAGAGCTTAAGCTTTCGCCACTTTCATTCAATATTTTGCAAGGCGTAGGCATTACAGAAGGCTTGTAAGTGATGTTGTGGATTAGAATTATAGCCTCCCCTAAATTTAGGAATGTTATACATATTAAGCTATTTAATGCAACTATTTCTTTGATGCCTGTGGGGGATTCTAACTAACTCCTGGATTTTTGTCATGCTCCTAGTCGCCAACAAGGGTTCGTCTTCACTAGACATGTTGTGGTGATAATTTTTATTTCTAGTTATTTGATTATGCTGCTTTCACTCATGTAGATGATCTCATCTATTTCTACTTCTATCCTTATTTTGACCCTTATTTCTATAGCTACATTCATCTTTGTCAAAACTAGAAGTTGAAGAGGAAGAGAAGGATGGTGGACTGGGAGAATCGCCATGGCTCCTATAGTTCTCCCAATGGTCCCTTGGTGTATTCTTTCCAAGTTTAGAGGAGGTCCTAGGCCTTGAGGTCATCCTTGTTCTAGGACTTACTCCATCTCCTCTAGGATTTTCTACACCAATTGAACATAGTCCTTGCATGTAGTCAAGGTGGAAATGAGCATATGAGATCCTTCTTGAGGTTGTTCACTCCAACGTTTTTTAGTATAGATCCTATTAGTTCTCCAATGAATGTTCTCATCATACAATGCATTATTGGTCCTATATGAAGAAGACATTCTTTTAATTAATAATGTGTGTGACTTAAAATACTAATATTTTCAAAAATATAAATCGTTAATACTATTACAGTGATCATTTAGTGATTTTCACTATTGTCCTAGATAGTGCACGTAGCTAACCAAAGTCCCTAGCAATGACACCAATGATGAGCAACGAGTAGGCCCTACATCCAACCATACAAATCACTAAGTGTTCATGCATGATTTTTCCAAATTTCATAGATTTATAGCCTTCTAAGTACACTAGTCTCTAGGAGGTGAAACTAACCGTTGTAATCATTATCTTCCCAATTACACTTGTGAAATGCAAAGGTATGATTAAGTGCAACTGAGGCATATGATTTTTATCATTTTTATGTTTTATGTTCTAAGTCACCTAAGAATAAAGAATAAAGAATTATATATTTAGTTACTAATTTACTCTAACAAACTAACATTTAACTAATCCTAGCATAAGCATCCATTCCCACTTACTGTACACATCTTAAACATGTCTAATGCTACTAGGTTACCAAACGTTAAGTGTTATTGGGATTACTAAGTGCCAAGTGTATGCTCGAAGTGGTCATACTTATGTGCTCAATTAATCACTAGTTAATCTATCTTAATGTAGGTTAATTTAGCTTATTTTAATTACTTTAATTACTTAAAGCATTAAAGGAAATTGCTTAAAATATTAAATGTATAAAGGAAATAATTAATCTATTTCAAAGTGTTGTAAGGTTTATCAAAAAGCTCATCTTTGTTGCCACACACACTATAGTTCTAAGGTACAACAGTGCTTGAATAAAGATCTATACACTCTTTGACTCCTACTGCAAGCACTTAGAAAATATTCTAACTTTCAAGTGGAAAAATTGCTAGAGCTTCACTACAACTATGAGACTTATGCCATAAAATGCAGCTGTTAAGCATGTATTTATAGGCAAAATAGGAGCTTGATCGACAGGTACACATCAATGGGTCAAACTGCATGTCAATGACATCCCATCGACATGGCCAAAAATTAGGCTTCATCAATTTACTTCCTCTTGAAGTTGAATTATTTTGTTAGTTTATTGCTTATACTTAAAATTTTAATCACATGAAGGAAGTTAATTATGCCAAGGAGATAATGAATGCTACACAAGAAAATGGATGGTTACATCAAGGAAAATTATGGCTTTAGTCATAAAATATTGCTATAAAGGATCTTCATTTAAACAAAAGGTTCTTCTCAAAAACTATAAAAGAAAAATTCTTGGCTAAAGTTTGGTTGAACACATAAGGAAAAAGACATTTTTATTTACATTATGTTAGAGGAGGTTTGTTATCTAGTACTGAATAGTATCTATTCTTAGCTATTCCTATTTATTTAAGGAATCAAATTGTTAGAGCAAGAATGAGCTCTCATCATCTTCTTATTGAGACAGGTCATTAGATTAATTTACCAAGAGAAGAGCATATTTGTAGACTATGCAAATAAAGCATAGAATATGAAGAGCATATTTTTCTATTTTGTCCATCTTTGGCTCACATTTGATTAAATTATACTATTAATTATAATATGTTTATTTCTTTCTTTTAAATTAACCCTATCTACTTGGGGCATTACATCAATGATGTTTTCAACCTTCTTGAAAACCATATTGAGGCACTATAACCTCCAACAAATCCTTTGTGATTTCCTAGATGTAATACAAATGTTTAGTTTCTAGGTTATCCTATCAAGTAAAACTTTTAAGAAAACTAATAAATAAGCGAAAGCCTAACTTCTTTTTGAATGACTATGCTATCACATCCTGGTAAAAGAACTTAAAATTTTTAACCAAATAAAAAAAATTTCATTAAATCCAAGTAGACTTGAGAAACCATAAACTCATTCTAAAACTTAAATAATTCTTTAGAAATGTACCATCCATTGCATCCCAAATTGAAGGAAGGAAAAATCATGGAAAATCTTTGCCATGAAAATTTATCGAGATATTATGGTTGACAAGTTCATGTGAAATGCATTAAAAGGCTCCTAGCAAGTATAACAACACTTAGGGAGATATACAAAAAGATCGAAGGAAAGATTCATTATCCTAGATGTAGAGTTAATCAAACCTACTCCACTTCCCAAAAAACCACGAGAGAGACAATAATTCAAAAATTTCAATTCATGGAAAAATTTTCAATTAAATCCTATATTTTTTATTTTGATACCCAACTCACAGTTCTATTATTAAAATTCATTTCTACATTTTCTTAGGCTAGCTAACTCTTCATGAAAATAATTAAAACATGTTGCCCAACTATTTGCTAAAATTAATATTCTCTTTAAATTTTGTAGGAAGATTTCAAGGTTAAAGATAGTCATAGAGCTTATAGTCAAGCATTTTAAAGTCAAATCAAAGACTATGATGGAAAAGAATGAAAAAGATCAAACTTTGTTGAAATATCATAAATACATAGGTATTTGAATTTTTTATGAATACATAATTTTTTTCTTAAATACATAGGTATTTGAATTTTTTGTGAATTTTTTGAGTTATATCACATATGAATTTTTAACAAGGTAGAAGATACCCAAGGTAGAAACCCAAATTATTGATGAAATTAAGACTAAATGTGTTGGAGTTGTTTTCCTTCATGCCCACTACATCATCATTCTCATAGTTGGCCATAAGGGACAAGCTTTCAAGTTGCCTATATTTATTTCTCCATATTTAGCTACATTAGAGGTGGGAAGGGAAATACAAGATAGCATACTAAGACATGATTATCATCACAACAAGCTTTCTATTCTCAAATTTGTCTTATGGGAATTCTTGAACATAGGACACATAAGAGAATCATCCATTAAGGATAATGAGAGTTACAAATTTCTGACTTACCCTTATAGGAATTTTACTATGATGAAGCTTCAAAAAATCCAAGAGCCTAATATCACTCATGATGTCTACATGAAAGCTATTAACAAAGTTTTGAGTAGAGGTAGAGTGTGCTCAATTAAGGAATTGAGAAGAAAAATATCAATGTTACTACTAGTATCTTTTTGTGGTGAGACAAATATCACAACTGGTAGTTGGTTAGCTAACAAGGATCATTCTTTAGCCTTATATTTTTGTAAGAAGTAGATCTCTATCATGGAATAAAATTATTTCTCTTGAAGGCTTGAGGAAGAGACTGAAACTATTATCGATTTAAAATTTGACCTCAACCATCTTGAATATTTAAGGGTTAAAGCATCTCATGAGGTAAGGCTCAAGTATATGCAAGAGCAATAACAATAACAACAATAAGAGTAGCAACAATAATGGTAATATGAGCAACAATAAGAATCATCGAAATAGCTCACACTCCCAAGCTCATACTCTTCACTTTAGTCACTTTAGATTTTTCATCTAGTTATATGATAAGAGACACTTTAAAATTGAAACTAAAATAAGGTAAAGTAGTTTTCAACCAAAGAGATCCTATTTAGCCTCATGTGAAATCAAAAGTCATGCCTTAATACAAAGACATCAACTTAATTAATGTTTATTTAAATGTCTTAGACTTGTTTAAAAATATTTTATGTTTATTTGATTTTACAAGATGTTTTATCAAACATTCAAAGCTTTTTTCACTTACATTTGTATAAGACATATAAGAGACATGATATACATACAAAAAAGAACATTATTAACTTATTGTAAATGTGAACCTTTTATTAGATGGATATTCACTACCTACTCTTTACACAAAATTAGAAGCAAATCATATTTCAAATTTACAACATATTGATGGTATGCATTAACCATTAAATATTTAACTAGTTATATTAAATTTTTATTTTGTTAACACTCACAAAGCAAATGTTATGTGTAGTGTAGTAGTTGAATAATAACTTTGTAAGAATGCATTTAGGCTTCAATGGGATTATAGGAATAGAGGGAAAAAGACTATTTTACTTCAACAAGGTAAAAAAATTTATTTATCATGTTTGTTGTTTTAGGTATATAATTTTTACTGATCTACAATTTTTTTATCAATTTAGAAGCAAGTCTACAATTAGTAGAAACTATTGTGTCTAAGGACCATAATTCTAGCCAAAACAATTTTAAAATTTTTACAAAAATGAATCAGGAGAAGCAGAGAAACAATAGATGTATTTGTAGTTTTGTTTTTCTTATTTGGATAAAACACAAGAAACACTAATGGCTTTTGTAAATTTATGTTTTAGTTACAAGTTAAGGATGGACTAGCTTCTCTATTTTCAAATTTTCTTTTTTTGAGTATGCTTATAGGATAGGCACATAAAATATAATAAAATTTTCTATGTTTACTTAAGTGAGTCATTTCACATGTTGTACCTCAACATTTCCATGCTTGGCATGGGACTATGACTTAATAGGTTATGTACCACTTGGCTGTAGGTTCATGATCTTTTAGTCATTAGTCCTTTTGGTTATAACTTGTCTAACTAGTTGTATATGTTCTTGCTAGGTAGCCTTGGTGATAAGAGTACATTTAATACTTTTTCAAATCATTGGAATATTAAATATTAAATATTAAATTTTTGATTAATAGACAATATTGGATCAAAGATTGCTTTTAAAGATTAATAGTTGGACTAATGGAAACAATTAATTTAGTCAAGGAAAGTTCATTTTAGATAAAAATATAATATTATTACAAAGCTTAATCTCAAATGGATTTCCTAAACAATATTTCTTATCCAAGTGCTAACCATCTATCATGCAACATTTATCTCTTTTTCTAACGTTAATAGATAAGTCATTATTAGAAAATTAGAGTCATAATTAGGTTTGTTTCAAAACTATCATAAATATTCTATTATAGGTATTTCTAAAAAATTAGTAACTCACCCTTTTCCAACTAACTAATCTAGAACTAGACATGCAGATGGTCATGTGGTGTTAGTGATATGAACGGTGGAAGAAGCACAAAGACCTTTGTCTCTTTCTTCTAGTAGCGTAATGGAAAACCTAATGGTGACAAAGTTGAAAATGATGAATAAGGGTAGAGGCTACTTTAGTGTAATTTACAACTTTAGAGACTCCAGTATAGACATTTGCAACATGTTTTTGAAAAATGTCTTGGTGGATCGAAGGTTTTTTACCTCCAAAATAGGGACCAGAGGAGTGTGGAGACCCTATTGGATTTCATGCTATCTTAACCATCATCATAGAACTACATGAGCCTTGATTCTTTTGTAAGCCTCATCACAAGGATATGTAGGCTTGTTGGTGACGCTTTTCCTCCTTGGTTTGGGCATTAGTCTTTTCTTTGAAGTAGGGCTTAGGGTTAGATGCATTACAGTAGAAATACGTCTTAGCTTTAAGCATTTCAATATCGTGTGTGTGTGCTTGTGTGAATGTGTGGCTCTTGTTGGTCTAGTTGTTTAATCATTTACTTATGGTGTACTCAATACATTACTAGCCATGACTAATGGGTTCTGTGCTTCTATGATGTGCTCACAGGAACTCTAAGCTTTGAGGCATAGTCCACATTAAGTCTACTCTTAGTTATTATTGCTTTTGGCCTCTCAAGTAATGCTAAACATTGTTTTCTTAGTGTGGCACTATTACATTTGGTATCAAACTAAAAGTTTTTGGTTTAAGATTAATGATTGTTTGTGGTTTGTTTCCTAAATTCCTAGGTAACCATGGTGCATAAGAAAAAAATCATGGAAAGTTGTGACTTCAAAGAGGCTTTTACTAGCTTTGAACCTCATAACAACATGAAGAATCATGTGCATGATGAGGCACATGAACTGACTTCTAAATGTAAGAAACTAAATGATGAACACAAGGTTCCTAATAAGGAGCATAATGATTACTCCCTTGATAAGGTACAATAGTTATGGAGGTATCTCATGAAAATTAGCAGTGTAATTCTTAGTTATTTGCTAGTGGTGGAGTTAAAATTTTTTGATAATCTTATTGATAAGCTTGATGTCTAATATGTTCAAGAATTAAACTCAAGAACTAAGCACAAACTCTTAAGATCTCAAAATTTTATGTTGTAAAATTGGATGGAATAGATGGAGGATATTGTTGATTATGTTTAGGTCTCAATGGGTCACATCTTGCAAAGAATGGTGAACCTAGAAGCACATGTGAAGAAGCTTGAGGAAAGAAATAAGAAATTGGATGTCCAAGTGGCTATTTAAGCCAAGGCAGTTGCATTTGGTTCAAGGTGATTACTCCAAAAGTTTTGAACCAAAGATCCCAGGATGTACAAGGGTGATAGTGACAAAAAACTCTTTGATGCCTTCATCTTTGAGATGAAGTGCTTCCTTGATGTGAATGAGTATCAAGAGGAAATGAAGGTTAACATTTTCTCCTAATTCCTAGGAGAAGTTGCTCAGGATTAATGAGTTGACATTGTTAGTGAAGAGTCATGGTCTATCAGGTCCTATTATCAGACCCCTGTTATGGGAACCCTAATACAAGATATGAGGTCTAATGGGTCCTGATATCAGACCCCCGATATCGGACCTGCGTTAACTAGGCCATGTTGACGGGGCCCCATTGACGCATCTGTCCATGTGTCGACGTGGCCCTGTTTATGCAGAGTCTGTCTCTGGTTATAAATTAGTGCACACCCACCGCACTTAGGATCATCTTTGAGTTAGTTGTAGCCAGACTCTTGCAGTTTGTTCCCACAAGAGTTAGAATATTTTCCCAGTGCATGCCCACATTGTGATGCTTGTAATTGTATGGAACCTTTATTCAAGTGTGACGTACTTGGACATGCACATGATCGACAATAAAGATTGAGATTACTTCATCATTGCAGCATTCACTTAGTTTTCTTAGTTAATATTTCTTTACCATCATTTACTATTCCTGTTGTTAAATGCAGAATGAGTACGACTTAATCACGAGCATTTAAGTGTGAATACTTGGTAACCCAGTAGCGTACCTAGGATCTATGCTTGGTAATCCCAGTAGTAGTCGTGCACGAGCTCCAAGATGTGTATGGATGATTAAGGAACGGATGCTCATCGCACTTAGGCTAGCTTAGATTCTATCTCCCTTTTCCTCTTAGCTTAATCAAAGATATTTTCCATTATCTCTAGGAGTAGCACTAGATTAGAAACCACATCATACACCTCACTCTGGACTAAACCATATGTGACAAAGAAAATACTAGTCTAGGTGGGAAGACAACGAATTGCGATCAGTGAGTAACTATCTAGATACCACAACTAGCCTATCTGTGGAGTTCGATCGTATCGTGCGTGAAATGCTCGTATTCGTATGGTTGAGTGTAGGGGTACCTCGCCACTCATCATTGGTGCCATTGCCAGGGATGGTGTTAGTTATTTAGATTAGTTATATCATACAAGATCGCTGTAACAAGTATTAATGATATATCCTTTAGAAAAGAAATTAAATTAAATTCAATTAATTCACACACGATTCACAACAATGTCTCTCTCACAAGACTATGACAATGCAACAACTAGTAGGGCAACTCATTGGAGAACCAACAAATTATATGATAATGAAGATGAAGTTTGGAGTACCCAATCTGATGTAGGGGTCTCCTATGAGCATCAATGCAAATAACATCATCCCAAATCACAATTGCATAACATACCTAGTGATGATGAACCCCTATTGGCCACTACAAGCTTAACAGAAATACAAGAGGCTGTTTGAATATCCCATAGGCATCGTAAGGAAAGCCGTCTACCTAGGCTTGACTTAAAAAACTTTCCTAAGTTTTTAGGAGGCTATGATTTAGATCCCCAACATCATCTACAAGCCTTCCATGATGCCTGTGCATGGAATGACATTGATAATGGATGGCAAAAACTTAAGCTCTTTCCTCTTACACTCGTTGGCCAAGCAAAAGTATGGTATAGGTTTTTAACCAAAATCAATTCGATGTTGGCTGACAATGGTAGAACTCTTCAATGAAAGATATCAAACCCATGTAAGAGTGTTAGCCTTGAGGAGACAAATCCAAGAATGGAAACAAGCGCAATATGAACCCTTGGACATGGCCTTAGAAAGATATTATGCATTGTTAAACAACTGCCCAGGCCATGGGTTCTCCGAGGAAAGGCTAATGTACCATATCATAGATGGGCTCCATAATGAAACAAGGGAGATCCTAGGGATGTATGCCCGAGGTCAACTATATGAGCTATGAACCCATCAATTCCAAGATCTTATTAAGCGGGTAGCAAAAGAAGAAGGAGAAATAGCCAAATGGGAGAACGTTGAAAGTTCTCAACAGGACCAAAATCTCAACTTAACAAGGGTCCATGATCATGAAGAGGAGAAATTAACTCTCTTCAAGGAGGTGGAATTATCTTTGCCAATCCTACAATCACTAGATGGAATTGAGGCAAAGATCAATAAGATGATGGACTGGGTACATGAAAGATGTGGAGAATATGCCAACATTATTAGAGGAAGAACTATGCCAAATCGAGAAACAAGACAGGACACCACGCGACAATCGAAACAAAGGGTAGAAGATAATACGAATAAGAACTCAACTGCCAATTTCACATATCAATGTAACATCTTTCTATACGATCAACCGAATGGCCAATGTCTAGTTTTATCACATTTACATGACATTGGGGAGGAATGTTACATCTAGATTTCATACAGAAATATTGGGTTCAACCATAGTGGCAAAAACCTCAGTCATGGGGGAGGCCACCACCAACTAGACCATACCCTTTGTATGTCCCAACGCCAAATGCTTATTATGTTCAACCCCCTGTTTCTCCAATGGGATCAGCATCCTCTACCTCACCACATCGTTATCATTCTCCCAAGTACTATCCACCCATGTCCTCTCCAACAAAATCACCACCTCATGTGCCTTACACTTCTCCTCAACCTCAATATTCTCATACTTCACCCTCTTCTACATTGCCACTAGTTGTGCCATAAGGCTTTGCACCACAGCACCAACCCATGAACGTTACTTATGGTGCTACTGTCAATAGTAGTGGGAACCCTCCACAACATCGAAAGGATCCTTTCTTTAGGCAGGATCATAGAAAGAGACAGCACAGTTCCAAAATCACTACATCCTCCAACTTAGCACAAGTTCAACAATGTGATGCATCTTCCTCCTCAAACTCAATGCCTCCTGTTACTCTATCTAGGCCACCAATCAACACTCCAACAACCATGGGGCCTAATGAATATTACCACATGAGGAGACATGTTGATCCTTGCATACTATCTTACGGTCGCAAGTACCATAGTGGGTCAACTCCTTATAAATTAACCACATCTTATAACTTGCCCCACTATGTCAACTCTAATCAAGTGTGTGAACCCCAATGGGGTAAGTATGACCAGGTCCCAATATTTTCAACATGCAAGGATCCCCACCTTCCATTTATTAATTCTAGCCATGTTCAACTGTTTAGCTATGGGGGTATCCTCCATTCTAACAACACAATATTAATAAATATTTTTCTGTTTCTTTAATTTTTCAAATTTTTTTTTTCTAGTTTTTCACCTTTTAATTTATTGGTTTACCTTTTTGTCTTTTTATCTTTTTATGAGTAATCTCATCTACGAATAAAACACTCATGTGGCTTTTTGGTTGAGGTGTTGTTTTATGCTATCAAGTCTTAGGTGATTAATTATTTGGACAACGAACCCACCACATCCACCCAACCATTCTATTAATAAGAGGTTCTACTCTGGGTACGATGATATTCTTGTCATCATGAAACTTAAAAGTAATTTTGTGCTCATTATGCCTAGAGTAAAAAATGATGGACTAAGAGGGAATGGCCAAGGTGTGACATCAAGGGAACTTGTGGATTCTCTTTGGTGACATCTGTAGGTGCTATCATGCGACTTGGTTGTACTAAGATCCTTGTAGATCTAACAAAAAATGGGAGTAAGAGTAATAAAAAGGCACTCAATCAAGGAAACTCAATGCTATTCTAGGGGGTCCCACTAGAAATACATGCACCCATGCCTGAAGGTACGTGGCTTCTCTAGATTAAACATTCAAAAAATGAAACAAGTGTGTGCCAAAGTGGCCACACAGAGAAAAAAAAAGAGAAAAGAAAAAAAAGAAGAGAGCAAGAAGAGTGTGCCAAAGCGGCTACACAAAAAAAAGAAGAAGAAGAAAAAGAAAAGATCAAGATCAAAGTTCCGCAAAGCAATTCTGAATCACTTCTCCCTTGAACAAAATGCCAAGTGATCGTACACCTTCTTGTCATGGTGCTCTTATTGTTGTCTATCATTGGGAAAAAACAATGCGATGTCATTGATTAGAGGAATAGACTTGGTCCTGATTTTTAAGTGACGAGTTAATGACACATTAATCATGCCTCACACTAAGAATTCATTGTGCCCTGAGTCAGTTACCTCATGTCCCAATCTCTGCAATCCCTTCTACAATTTGCCTCATCTCGTTGTTCATGTAATTGTGACTCATGTCTTGTATAACATTAAATTCATATCTCATCACAGTAGTATTAACATGTGTGTGTTTTGTTGCATTGGCATAGATTACATTTAACCCTTCTAGTGCCTATAGACATTTTAAGGTGTGGTTATGCAAGGGCATTGTAGGTTGGAACCTGCTTTGGGGAGGACCCACTTGCGTGACTTTTGTCATTTGTACTTGTTGCACACCATTGCATCATCTTATACCCTCCGAGTACTTCATTGCCAAATATATTCTTTCCTTTGTCATCATTTTATCAAATGTTCCTCAAAACCAGGTCCTTTTATGTGTCACCTAAACAAACCAGGTCCAACATTAAACTTTTAGGGCAACTTCCTCAAAAACATTTCTAACTCTAAAATCACACTAAGAAAAGAATTCAACATTTATTAAAGGTAATGAGTAAGGTATGAAATCATTGAACTTTTTTCAATAACCTTACTAAAAATTGATCTTTGTGTGATTATAGATGGCCCCTAAAAGAAGACAACAAGGAGGACCTTCTCAAGGTGCAACTGAACAACCTGGGGGAGGTAGAGGCCAAGGACCTCATGCAAAAGATATAGAGCAGAAGGCACAATCATTTAGCATCCATCATGGAACTCCTGTTACTGCATAATCTATCCAAGAAAATGGAGGAGAGGTCAGGGCCCGAGCCTATGAAGAGGAATGACAACTATTTGCAGCATGGCATGTTAAGGCCAATCAAGTGTTCCCGTAGCTACTGTGTCCATGGAAAGTGCCGACTCCATCAAACATTGGAACATCAGTATGGATGGCTCATAATCTGTGGATAGAAGAAAAGAAATGTAAGGCACGTCTTTAATGGTATTAATCTCAGAAGCTTGGCACACAGAACAAAGAAAAGGCATCCATGGAGGAGCCACCACTACTAGGAACCCCAAGAGTTCCACAAGTTTTATCTTTTGTGTTTGTGTCCAAATTTTGTTTAATTATCCACTGCGGCATGAATAAATTCCTAGTCAATCAATAATACCATACCTATCCATTGTGTAATCAATTGAACTTGTTCCTCACTTTCTTTGACTCGAGGACGAGTTGTTATTCAGTCATGGGGGTATGATGTGTCATGGTCTATTAGGTCCTATTATCGGACCCCTGTTATCAAAACCTTGATACAAGATACTAGTTCTGACGGGTCCCGATATCGGACTTCCGTTAACTAGGCCGTGTCAATGGGGCCCTGTCAATGTGGTCGCATTTACGCGGCCCCATCGACGCATCTGTCCATGCGTCAATGCAGCCCCATTTACATAGAGTCTGTCCCTGGTTATGATTAAGTGTGCATCCACCACACTTAGGATCATCTTTGAGTTAGTTGTAGCTAGAATCTTGCAGTTTGTTCCTACAAGAGTTAGAATATTTTCCGAGTGCATGCCCGCAGTGTGATGCTTGTAATTGGATGGAACCTTTATTTGAGTGTGACATACTTGAACATGCACATGATCGACAATAAAGATTGAGATTACTTCATCATTGTAGCATTAACTTAGTTTTAATTGTTTGATTGTTATTGTTATTTATTGTTTTCTTAGTTAATATTTCTTTACCATCATTTACTATTCCTGTTGTTAAATGCAAAATGAGTACGACTTAATCATGAGCATTTAAGTGTGACTACTTGGTAACCCAGTAGCGTACCTAGGATCTATGCTTGGTAATCCCAGTAGTAGTTGTGCACGAGGTCCAAGATGTGTACGGATGATTAAGGAACGGATGCTCATCGCACTTAGGCTAGCTTAGATTCTGTCTCCCTTTTCCTCTTAGCTTAATCAAAGATATTTTCCATTGTCTCTAGGAGTAGCACTAGGTTAGAAACCACATCATACACCTCGCTCTGTACTAAACCATACGTGACAAAGCAAATACTAGTCTAAGTGGGAAGACAACAAACTGCGATCAACAAGTAACTATCTAGATACCATAACTAGCTTGTTTGTGGAGTTCGACCAGATCGTGCATGAAATTTTCATATTCGTATGGTTGAGTGTAGGGGTACCTCACCACTCATCAATTAGGAAGATGATGTTGGGAACTACTCAAAGGTCAGTGGAGACATGGGATGATCTCAAAACTATAATAAAAAACTTCTTCCTAGGCATCTCCATTAACATAGCTTGGGTGAACTTGAAAGAACTCCAACATATAGAAAAGCTAGAGGATTATCTCTGAGAATAACAAGTAATCTTGAAAATTATGGTAATGAATGATGAGATGAAGTTCTACCTCTTCTTTAATGACCTAAAATCTTGGGCCTAAATGGAGATCAAAACCTATAAGATCTCAAAATACAAAGAAGCATTGAAATTAGCAACTATTTTGGTGATTGATTCAAAGCCTTAGAAATAGGATAAGAATGGAGTTGATGCATCTCAAAATAGAAAGATATTTGATGGTGGATTAGGTAGACCTAATGGAAGGAATTTTAGGGGTGTATTTTGGGATCTACGTCCTATTATTATCCCTAATTCTTAGGATTCTTTCTAGGGTAATATGAAGTGATGGACTCCCAAAGGCTATGATAGATTCAAAGATCAGTATCCATGCTTTAGAGGATCCATGAATAATCCTCCCTTACATCCTAGTGTATGATGTTTAATCTAGTCTAGGAACCATGTTACTTAAGATTACCCATAGAACCCCAATTGATGACTAGTTGGAAGGGGTCTAAATGGTGATCATTGGTCGAAAGGTTTCAACTATTAATCATAAGCTTGATTGCAATTGACTGAGGTGAATAATAGTGGGCAAGAGATTAAATCCCTTAAAGTAATTGAGCAGATGTATGGGAGCTTAGTAGTAATTTAGCATAATGTCCAAGGGAAATAACTGAAGAAATAACCCAACTTGCATTTGGTATAGTTGGTTTTGATATAGTTTTCATCAAAGATTGTTGATGCCTTGGTTGTTGTAGGTACTAGTCACAAATTTCTTTCATAAAAAATCATTGGTACCCTAAATTTACAAATACAACTAGCTTTGATATCCTACAAGTTAGCTAAGTTCCATTCGATTAGGTGAATGAGAGTCATGAGAGATTTGGTTATGAAGGTCAGCCAGTGAAGTGGAAAGCTAGACTTCTCTATCTTAGATATTGATTCTTTCCAAGTCATCCTTGAACAAACACTCTTTTATAAAGCAAAGGTGTTTTTTGTGTTGTACTTGGATGTTCTCTACATTTCACATGAGGATTCATCCTATGTGGTGAAGACCTCTACACAAGGAGCAACTACTATCTATAAAGTGCAAATTATCTCTCCCAAGGTAATGAAATAGGTTATTAGGAATCAAATCAAACAATTGTTTCTTGCAATGTTGAGGAAGATAGATGATGGGAGTTCTGCATGACTGAGCATGTAAGTTGAGAATATGCTAGGAAGTTATAAGAATCTAATACTAGTGGAGTTACCTATAGAACTACTACAATGAAGGGTTGGTGACCATAACATTTAGCTTATGCTAGGAGCTAACCCTTGTAGAGATCAACCTTACAGAATGATTGCACTTCAGTTAGTGGAGTTAAGAAAGTAGTCAACAAGCTTGGTAGAGAAGATTTACATTTGATCCTCCAAATCTCCTTATGAAGCCTTGATGTTGTCCACCAAGAAAAAAATGATTTGTTGATGTTGTGCTGTGGTTTTAAATGACTAAATAAGTATACCATTAAGAATAGGTATCAAGTAACATTAGCTTTTCACTTATTCGACTAGCTAGTAGGGGCTTGAATCTTCTCTTGACTCGATCTTTGCCAAAGTTACTATTAGGTATAGACTGCAAAGGGTGATGAAGAGAAGATGACATGTGTCACTCATTACAATTTGTACAAGTGAACAACCATGCCTTTTTGGGTTGTGCAATGCTCTAGCTATGTTTTTCACACTCATAAATGAAGAGTTCCATATGTTCTTGAAAAATTTCATTATGGATATCTTAATAATATTTTAGGGTATTCTCTCTTGATGGAAGACAACAATTAGCATCTAGATTTGGTGTTTTCAAAATTGCAAAAGCAAAAACTATATGTCAAGTAGGAGAAGTGTGAATTTAGTAAGCTAGACTGAAATTCTTAGGCTACATCATTGGTGGTAGTAGGGTAGAGCTAAATCCAAAGAAAGTAGAGGCCATTACCACTTAGCCTACACTAAAAGATGTGCATCAGCTATGCTAATTCTTGGGGTAGCAAGTTATTACAAGAAGCTTTTTTGGGATTCTCTAGAGTGATGATAAGCTTAACTAACTTGTAAAAGAAAGAAGTTCCTTGGGACTAGAGCCACCATAGTTAGGAAGCATTTGATAAAGTCATGATAGCCCTCATAACTTAGCTTGTGTTAGTCCTTCCTAACTTCTTAAAATTATTTGAAGTTCATATAAATTCTTTAGATGAGACGATTAATGGGATGATTTTGCAAGACAACCATCGAATGACATTTAAGTCCAAGAAGTTAAATGAAACTAAGTAGTTATGGTTAGTGCATGAAAAGGAAACATTTGCTATTATGCATTATCTTCACACATGATAATCCTATATCCTTGTTGATCCCATGGTAGTAAAAACTAACAACACTAGCATGAGTTATCTCCTAAATAAATCCAAGTTGAAGTCAAAGTAAGCTCGATGATTAGACATGTTACAAGAATTTGATCTTTAGCTTATCTATCAAATAGGAAGGGAGAATGTGGTAGCAGATGCCTTAAGAAAACATCCTTAAGTACACTTGATGTAGGTCATGGGATATCCTAATAACTCTTAGATGCTAGCTAAACATGAACTATAGTAGAAGATCAAGGATGGATTGTAACATAATCAACATACTCAGGAGTTTTTTAAGCTATTCGATGAATATGGTAACTCAAATTTCAGCAAAGTTGATGCCTACTCATATTTAAGCAAACTCAAATATATGTTCTTAATTAGGGTATGTTGCATTTTCAAATCATTGATAAATGTCATAACACGCTTTGGGTGGATCATCTGGATCATAAATTTACAATGGCATTCATGGAGTGAAGGTTCTATTAACCTAACTTGGGGATTAATGTGACAAATTTTATGCAAAGTTGGTTAATTTATTAGTAGGATAAAAATTACAATGAGAAATCAGAGGGCTTACCTCACACCTTGAAAATTCCAAAGCTTCCATGGATGACCATCTCCATGGATTTCATTATAAAACTTCCCATAGTATAGGTGATGGGATGCGATATCGCATGGGCTGCGATATCGCGTACACAATATCTCGTCCACTGCGATATCGCAGTGCATTGTCAAATCTATAAATAAGAGGCAACTCTCCCTTGTTTCCAAGTTTAGGCCTAAACCGTAGCGAAACTCTGGCAGTTTTTCCTCTCCAGAGATAGAATAATTTCTATGTGCTCGCAGTAGGAGTTCCAAAGTGAACGGATCTTTATTCGAGCAAATATTGTACCTGAACACAAGTTTGTGTACGGAAATAAAGATGAACTTCTTGGATAAACCTTGCAATGCATGGACTAGGCTAAATAGGATTTTAATTACTGTTATTTATTTTTTATCATTTAAATGCTTTATTAGTTCATTAAATCTCTCTCAACCCTTCTCTCTTAGTTAAGTGCATTCAGTACGACCGCTTCGAGCATGTGCATTACGCTTGGTGACCCCAGTAATGAATAGCGTTTGGTAACCAAGGTTGCATTGGTTCAGGGTGTGAACGATAAGTGGGAACAGATGCTGATGCTAGGTTAATTAAGGCTTAGTTAGTTAGTTAAAGTTAGTTAATTAGTCTCTTCACCCTTCACCTCATTAGCATAAGAGATAAAACAGAAAAGACATAAAAATCATATACCTCAAAATTACTTAACCATACAACCGTGACAAATACAAGTAAGTATGGGAAGACAATGAATGATTAACCTTAAGTGTTCCATAAGGCGTGTAGGCACTTGGTCTGCGAAGTTTGACTGGATAGCACGTGTAACGCTTGTATTCATATGGTTGAGTGTAGGGGTACCTTGCCACTCATTATTGGTGCCATTTTCGAGGACTAAGTTGTTTGTGTGCTAAGTAGAACATAGGAAATAATCCACATTGTTGGGAAGCTTAAACGAACCCTTAGGGTTAATCATACAAAAAATAACATAACAAAAAACAGCACACCGAATTAAACTAAGATGTCTTCTTCTCATAAGAGCACTTCACCACCTAGGGATCATACAAGAAACAGTTGGTAGTCCAACATGCATAATTGAGAACCGCCAGTTCCTCAACAGCATTGAGTGGTATATATTCATCTTGATGAGTATATACTTGATTTTACCTTTATCCTCCATCAGGATGAACAACTGCGTTGGAGAGACTTGCAAGGTAACATAGTGTTACCTCCAGATCAGGCAATCCCTAACATGCTCTTCATGCTCTTGCATAGATAGGCATGACACAGCTATACGCTGAATACATTGTAGGTGATTTCGACACAAGGGATTATCATCCCACAAAAGTGCAACGTCAACGGGACTCGCGGCAGGAGAGCCACCATACATTGCTGAAGGGCAAAGGGATCCTGCACGTCCTAAGCAAAATTGGAGATGGTGAACCAATTATAACAGGTTCTCCATCAAATGATGTTCCCCCTCCTAACAATAGTGAGGAGGTGGGGTATCAGAACCTACGCTCCATGATACAAAATCCTGGTTCTGATCCCAATGAACACCAAGTGTTTGCTGAGGGAACAAAAACACATGACAAGGACAGGAATTCAGATCGTCATCACGATTGAGGCCGAGTCACTGAAGAGAAGGTAAGAAACATCGTCATGGTGATGGTTCCCCTTCTTCTTTCCCTTCATTACATCATTCACCCTCTCCTTCCACATTAGGACGTAGTCATAAGGAGCACAATGGTGAGGATAAGGGTAAGCAAAATGAGAGACCTTGATGAGAGAGTCGAGAGAGAGGATGAGGGTAGTCTAGAGAGTTTAGGAATGGTAGAAGGGAAAGTAGGGAACCACATAGGCATCATAGAAGTCATGAGAGAGATGATCATGATGAACCCCTACTTGCCATCCGAAGTATGTTAGATATTACGAAGGTAGTGAGAATACCTACAAGGCATCAAAAAGATAGTCGGATCAAGCGATTAGACATGAATAATATCCCACGGTTTGAAGGGGGATACAACTCTGATCCATAGAATCACTTATAGGCATTCCACGATGCCTACACCTTGCAAAATATTGAAAACGAATGGCAGAAGTTAAAGTTATTTGCTAGGACACTCGTAAAGGAAGCGGAAAGCTGGTACCAGTCTTTAGAACTGAAAACCATTAGGAGATGGAGTATGATGTTAGAATTGTTTAACGATAAATACCAAATGTACTCTAGAGTGTCCAACTTGCATAAGCAGATCCAAGGATGGAATCAAGGTACTCACGAACCCTTGGATGTTGCCATGGGCCGATATTATGCATTGCTACATCATTGCCCGGGCCATGATTACGCACAACGAGATCAACTCCACCACCTCATAGATGGGCTAAGACACGAAACTAGGAGAACCCTTGGGACTTATGCCCAAGGGAGATTATCTAAACTTAGATCCCATGAAGTTCCTAGATTGTTGGAGAAAGTAGCTAAAGAAGAAGGGGAGCTACAGAAAAGAGAAAGTGTGGAAGAATATAACCACGATCCCTCCCTCCGGAAGAAGGGAGTAAGATTCTGTGATGAAGAGGATGAGTCACCACTCGAAGAGTTGGTGAATAGAAAAACCTTGCCACTTCAGAAATTAACCACAGAAGTGGCGGCTAAGGTAGATCAAATACAGGACTCCTTAGATAGTAGACTTGAACTTGTCCTGAAAATCGTAGAGGAGTCTAAGGAGGAATGAAGTAGTGACCATGATAAGAAAAAGCGAAGAGATTTAGGCCATGCACATGACAAGGGTAAGGGAAAAATGACTATTGTCGATGAGGTTGTGGATTCTGACATGGACAATGACGATGGATGTGAGAACTGCTAATATGACCATCCTAAAGGATGTTTCCCAATAATCTCACATCTGCAAGAGTCCAGGGTGTATGCGCTCAACCCAAGACTTAATAGATGGCAAGCACCCTGAATGTTACCTTATCCCTAAGGTAACCCGAGGAAGTTCCACCAACCGTTAATGTATTATCCAAGTGGAACTTCGCCACAACCTATCGAGCAACACTAGCAGTGGCAACACCCACAGTCATGGGGGATGCCATTACCTAGAGAACAATACCCTTACCGAAAACTAGACCCATATGGCTACTACGTGCAGCAGCCGGTTTCTCCAAGTGACTCTATGGGTCATGCAACTCCACAACATCACTACCAAGTTCAAGAGTATTTTAGGACTCCTTCTCCTTTGGGAGATGCACCACATACATACCATCCTCTGAATCCATCCGCCTCTCTTACGTCGGTAGTTCCACTACCTCCCGCTCCAACAATGCAAGGGAAACTCCCCACTCAACCACAGCAACGTAATGCTATAAGAGCTATAAACCTTCAACCCGCTACTAGTTCTGACAACCGCAAGAAGAGAAGACCTTTCTTTAGAACCAAAAGCCCAAACAAGCTCTCACAACCACAAGCGGTTGAGTCTGTGTACGCTCCTCCAAAAATTAAGGCTTCAGAGCTCCCTTCAAACGAAAAACAGAGCTTAACGCACATGGTTATGTTAACACGTACCGTTACTGACTAGATCAAGGTAGGCCACATTCCCAGGAAACTCTCTGACTTTGGAAGTCCCTTAATCTACCTCCAAGTCGCTGGGAATGAACCTCATAAGGCTCTTCTTGACTCAGGTTCTAGAGTCAACTTAATATCACAAAAAATGTATTAAGCCTAGAACCTTCCTACACTTAAGAAGAGCAATATTCAACTAGAGTTGGCTGACCAGTCCATCACCATTCCCTTGGGATTAGTGGAGGATATCGTTACCATTGTGTGTGGTTGGTCATACCCAGCTGATTTCCTGGTGATAGAAGTTAACAGCAACAAAGGGTACTTCCCAATTATAATGGAAAGGGCATGGCTAAGTACAATAGACACATGCCTAGGAATCCACGATCTTTCCTTGGAAATATCTAAGGTAAATATTTATGGAAAGGTCGAGAAGAAGAAAGTTCCATGCATCACATAGAGTGACTCAAAGGGTGATGACATGGAGGAATGCTCAGCACCTCCTACATGCAACTGGTGTGCATAAGGAAATCAGATCCAAAGGTGCCTGTATGTAGCAACCACACAACAAGAGAACACCCAGTGGTTGACAGCTGATTAAGAAAGCAGCCCACCAACATGCATGAAACAAAATGGGGAAACAACTCACGCCCACAACGAAGCCATAGATACATTGGAGTATGAGCGTCACCGACTTCCAACCCTTAACTTAAGAACACCAATTGGGAGAAGTTGGGCACTTCTAAGAAATTCAAACAGGTGCTCATTATTATGGATCTCTCCCTTTCCATTCAGTCATGAGGGAGATGGCCACCTATGCTAATCATTTGGGGCCCTCAGTTCTTTTTAAGTTTTTGTTTTACATATTTTTGTTTTACACGTTTTTGTTTTACACATTTTTGTTTTACAAATTTCTTTAACTTTTCTTGTTTTTGTTTTACAACATCGTTATACTTTTTCATTTCTTTGTGTGTGTGTGTGTGTGTTATCCATCTTGTAAGTTTGTCACCCAATAAGTGTTCTTCATAATGGTATGAACTGTTTTTCTATTTGGTTGCTAATGTTTGGTTTTTACCTTCAAGTTATGATGTTGATACTAAGGTATGGTTCTTTTGATATGGTAGGAAATGAGTCCACTTCATCCATTCATCCACAAAATTCTATGGTCTCTCTTGGCTTGGAACTGTATAGTCCCTTTTTCAATAATTAGAACTATAACGAATCGGTGACTGGGCATTTCTCAAACTAAGGAAGGAGTTAAGGATTGAAAAGGGTGTGACTTCAAGGGAAATTGATGCATTTGTGTTGGCCATTCTCTTGGGTGCTTGGATGTGTTCTTCTTGAGTTTTCTTCCCATTCCGACATTGCTCCATTATCGGGAAGCTGAGCTAATAAAAATAACAAAGTCTTTGCATGGTGTGGTTCTCACGTATAAACACATAAAAAAAATAATGAGAATTCAAAGCACACCCCTTAGACGAAATAATTATTTGGGCTACAAGAACTGGTTATGGAACTAAAATAAAACTGTTCCCTCTAACTAAGGCCCTTCTCACTTCCCATTCTCTCCTCCTTCATTTCGTCGAAATGGTGGTGGCTCTTTGGGAAGGCATTCTTGTTACTTCAAGGGGATGGATTGGCAGAATGCATTAATGCGAAGTCACTGGATGTGGTTTGTTTGAGGCCAGACTTGGAATGGGATCTACTAAGTCACATTAATCATTAACTACACAAGGGGCTACACACCACCTTGTTCTTGGGATTCCATTCCATTCTCTTCTCTCCATCCTTCTCTCCATTATTCACCTCATTTCTGGTTGTATCATTAGTGTATATTTTGGTTGACGCATTGTTTTCTTTTTGGTAAATTATTGTGGTTAAGACTTTAACTCTTATCCCAAATGACATTCCTAGAGCCTATGGACTCTTCGAATGTGGGTTTGTCAGGGCATTAATGGCATTAGTCTGCTTTGGGGAGGACCCACTGACATTCCTATTTGGTGCACCAGTTAAATTATTTCCCTTAAACATTTGTGTAATCAACTTTATTTGTTCATTTTCATCTTGACATCCATTTCATTGACGTTACAGTGTCTATTTTTCTCCATCTTCCTTGTTCTTTTTTTTCTTTTCCTTCTCCATTCTATCACTACTAGAGGTTCGCTCTTAGTCATGGGGGTTTGGACCCAAATTTTTTTGATTTTCTCCTAACCCCTACACCTTCGGTCGTCACCACTATGATATCTCCAAATCTGTATAAGCCATACCACAACTCAGCCAATGGACCTTTTATCGAAGCAAGGTATCAATTGCATTATGATTTATTTACCCTTGCTAATATAAAGATTGTGTTGTGTGTGTAGATGGTAATTATGCAACAATTGATTGGATTTGGAGGGAACACTTGGAGTGGATCGGTGCTGAAGCAGCTATGCAAAGAACGAGATGGATGGCGCGCTTACGGATGGACAAAACAAGGTGCAATCTTGGCATTGGCAGCAGCAAAACTTCTTTCTCTCTCTCTCTTTCGTAGTTGCCAAATAAGTCTTGATGTCAAATATATAAAGTGTTTACTCTTGTTGTCGTGAACACCAGTTTTGTCTTGTCTTGTAATGATGATCCATTCACATGTCATCCCATTCACCATTAGTTCCATTCAGTCAATAATCCCATACCTTCCCAATATTTTGTAAGGAACTCAAGGATGAGTTTTTATTCAGTCATGGGGGCATGATGGGACACAATATCGCATGGGCCGCAATATCGCGTACGCGATATTCCAGTGCGCCGTCAAATCTATAAATAAGAGGCGACTCTCCCTTGTTTCCAAGTTTAGGCCTAAACCATAGGAAAACTCTGGTAGTTTTTCCTCTCTAGAGATAGAATAATTTCCATGTGCCTGCAGTAGGAGTTCCAAAGTGAACGGATCTTTATTCGAGCAAATATTGTACCTAAACACAAGTTTATGTACGGAAATAAAGACGAACTTCTTGGATAAACCTTGCAGTGCATGGACTAGGCTAAATAGGATTTTAATTACTGTTATTTATTGTTTATCGTTTAAATGCTTTATAAATCTCTCTCAACCCTTCTCTCTTAGTTAAGTGCATTCAGTACGACCGCTTTGAGCACGTGCGTTACGCTTGGTGATCCCAGTAACAAATAGCGTTTGGTAACTAAGGTTACATTGGTTCAGGGTGTGAATGATAAGTGGGAACGAATGCTGATGCTAAGTTAATTAAGGCTTAGTTAGTTAGTTAAAGTTAGTTAATTAGTCTCTTCACCCTTCACCTCATTAGAAAAGGAGATAAAACAGAAAAGACATAAAAATCATATACCTCAGAATTACTTAACCATACAACCGTGACAAATACAAGTAAGTATGGGAAGACAACGAATGATTAACCTTAAGTGTTCCATGAGGCGTGTAGGCACTTGGTCTGCGGAGTTTGACCGGATCGCACGTGTAACACTCATATTCGTATGGTTGAGTGTAGGGGTACCTTGCCAGTCATCAATAGGGATTTTCTAGCATCATTGTAGTTGTGGATAAGTTCTCACAGTATTCCATCTTCATCTTGTGATCTACTCCTTGCATAGTTGAGGATGCAACATTCTTATTTTTTAATAACATTGTATGCTACTTTGGATTACTGTCAAACTTTATTTTTGATTGAGAATCCTATTTTAGAGGATATTTTTTTCGCAAAACTTGTTTGAAATATTGGGGATGAAGCTGCAGATGTTCTTAGGGTACCATTCACAAATAGATAGGTAGACAAAATGGGTTAATAGAGTTCTCAAGGAGTATCTAAGGCATTTCATTTGATTCAATCAAATAAACTATATGGCTCTACTACTTGTGACTTAGTTCATCTAGAACATTTAGAATTCCTTAGCCATAAGATTTTCTTTAGCAAAGTTAGCCTTGGAAAGGCAACCATTAGTCCCTCAACTAGTGGAAACCTTACATCAAAGTTTCAATCCTTTAATAGATGAATTTATTAAATCTTGTGTAGATCGTATCCAAGTTGCTAGGTTATACTTAAAAAAATTCTATCCATCATATGAAAAAGCATGTAGATAGCAAAAAGAAGAGTGCAAGCTAGAAGTTCTTAAGATAGCAAAAAGAAGAGTACCAACCAGAAGTTGTTGGCTAGTGGGCTTTGTTGAAGATGGATTATGTGAGGTAGATCAAACTGAAGAAGAGTTCAAGCTAGAAGTTTTTAAGATTAGATGATGGGTCATTCAAGGTTATTGCTCATGTAAAGTTGGTTTCCTACAAATTATAGTTGCTAACATATCTAACTAAATATCACCCAATGTTCCATGTTTCAATAATCAAATTGATTAATCTAGGGAACATTGATCTAATAGTACTTAGGTTTAGGGGACCTCTACACATTGAAGTAGTTAAGGATCGATGAATTCACTCCATTATTAACATGTGCATTACAAGTTGCACTCAAGATCAGAATATTTAATTCTTGATACATTACTAGGATACAATTTGGAGGAGGATACCTAGGAGGAGTGGCAAGCTCTTACAAACAAGCATATTTTTATCGTGAATTTCTATATAAAGAATCATATTGATTTACCCTTGTAGATGTACAAAGGTGTCTAGTCATAACTAGACACTTACTGATGATTGTTATAGTATAGCTTGAAAAAAATTGATGAATGTGTAACATTCTGAAAGGCATCAAATTGGATCTAAGATAGATCACTTTTGAGATGTAGATAATTACTGTGTCTTCTCTTTTAGTTAAGGAGTTGGATGATGCCATAGTAAGGTTAGATTGCTAAGATTACTACACATGCTAGTGAAAGACTATCACTAAGCATGGAGTGTGGTTTCCTCAAGGTATGAAATAACCTCCCCTTGCTTGTAGAAAGATCAACTCTACTCTCCCATTTCACATCTAGAGATAAAAGATAGGCTCACATGTCAAGTGAGTAGATTTCGCTCCAGGTAGTAAGGTTGGTACAATTTTCATGAAAAAGAGCAAATCTTTTCTTCCTAAATCGAGTTGTACAAGCTTGTCTAAGCCTATGTTGGATGGTAGGTTGAGTTTAATACTTTCTCGTTTATGATTAAAGAACCCTAGTCATTGAACCTCCCTATCTACAACTATTGGAAGGACTTCTAGTTGTTTGAATTCCCTTTATATTCATTGAAATTCTTCACATTTGGGAAAGTGTACACTTAGAGGGAAGAGTGTAGGAAAAAATGCCTTATTAGTGAATCAAAGGTTTTTGCCCTCTAGAATAAAGATCGATGGTTGTTTCCCTCTAGAATGGAAATTGAAGGAATGTCGAGATCTTATTAGGTTCTATGCTATCTTAACTATCATCGTAGAACTACATAAGTCTTAATTCTTTTATGAATCTTATTAAAAGGATATATAGGCTTATTGGGAAGGCTTTACCTTCTTGCCTTAGGCATCTCCCTTCTCATTAGAGTAGGGGTTAGGAATAGATATATTACAGTAGGAATGTATCTTAGCTCTCAAAGGGTTTTAGTATTATGTGTGTGTATGTATGTGCTTGTGTAAGTGTGTGTGTCTTGTTCGTCTAGTTGTGTAATTTTTTACTTATGGCATACTCAATATGCTAATTACTGATGACTAACAAGATATGTGCTTCTATGTTATGCTCGTAGGTACTCTAACCTTTGAGGTATAGTCCGCCTAACGTTCATCCTTGTTTGTTGCTACTTTTGAACTCTTGGATGATGTTGAACTATGTTTTTCAAGGGTAACATCATTACACATGTTGTTATTCATGTTGGGGTTTTGTATAGGGAAACTCCTTTACAGAAAGACCTTCTCTAGTAGGCCAACACGTAGATACCCCAATGGCAAAATTAACATCAACTTCATTATGGGGGCATGTAGGATATCAATATTAAATCTGTACTTCAACACATCCTCGCTACACAAGGATAGTTCTACTTGCAAAATTATGATTTTAACGATTTTCTCATTAGCAATAGGCCCTTATTTTTAGCAATCCATCCTTAAGAGCCCCATGACACCAAGGGTTTCCTACCCACATTTAATTCATTTATTAGGCCTAGCAACCATTAGTTGTAGTGAATGTTGGGTAAGTTATAGGCCTAGTGTAATAGCTTTGGCATGAGGATTGTTATGGTGGATTACTATGCATCATTTAGATGGGTGTTGAGCTTAATGTAGGAGTCCATCATCAAGAAGTTACTGTGGGTCTACTGTAGTGATGTTGAATGAGTATTGGTGGAGCTCAAATAGGTAACATTAAAGCTAAGTGGCATGTTTGTATGGTTGGTCATGGTTTGCATTGGGTTGGTTTCCTCCTGTAACTATCCATGTAAAACTTAGGCAACACATGGTACTACATATGCTCCATCTTCTCCCCTTTCATTAATGCATTTAGTATCCTTGGTTTCAATGCTGCAAATGTCTTGTTTGAGGGCACCAACAATGTCAAGCCCTATGAATCTATGGAAAGCCATATCTAAATTTGTTGATGACCTGTATGTTCTTATCGTCACGAAGGTGTTGCATCCTACTTGCTTTAGGATCACCATCAATTTGCATATGAGGGAACATTGCACAATATAAGAGTTGACATTGGTCAACCTCATTCCACCACTTCTACCTAGTCTTCTCCATGGAAACACCAGATCCGAAAATTTTCATTCCTTCCCATCATATAACTTTCCGAAACGGTGCTGCCTCACAAGCTAGCGTAACTTTCTCACTTTGAACTGCCACAAGCACTACCGTTTTTCTCGTTTCTAAATTTGATTTTTGTATGCATTCATGTTTTAATAATTTTGGCGGGGAGATAATGAGATCTTCTTCCTTATTTAAGGACATGAAATTTCGTATGTTGATACGGTAAATTGTGTTGCATGTTTTGATTTAATGCCTTCGCTGCTTTAGATTGTGTTGCATATTTGGATTCAATGCCTTTGCTATTTTAAATAGTCATTGTCTCTATAAGTAAATAGTCATTGTTTCTAAATTTTATTTAAATTTTATTTTGTAAATAATGATTACATTCTTTGACAAGAATGTGCAAGTAAACCCAGATTGAAAATCTGCAGGTAAATTATAGTAGACAACTACATGTTAATTTTGTTTTTTAAATTTTATTTTCTAAAATAACCATTACATTTTTTGACAAAAATCTATGCAGTAAGATTGAAAATCAATTTAACATTGTTACCTTTTTTATATTATGAATAAGAATAGGATACTATGCCTTTCATTTCCATAATTCATTGAATTTTTAAGGTTTCTTTACATGTTGGAGGGAGGTAACTTTTTGTTGAATCTTGTAATTTTGCTGCTTAGATTTGCATTCATGTCTATCCTATCTTCACACATTGTTTTCATAACATTTATAATAGGTATTACAACTTAAACATCAAATAGTTTAAAATTTATGTTTTATTCATGTTAATAATTTTCATTATTAATTCCAGCCACCCATTGCTAATAAACTAAGTAATGATCGTTTTATTGTTTTTAAGCATTTCATTATAATGATTTTTTTCATTTCACAGTAATGAAAAAATCCCAATTAGTGAATCATATGAATCGTGATGATTTTTTATATTGCTTAACTTTATTTATGTTATTAATATTAATGTTGATTTTTATTTATGTTTTTAATATTGATTTCATGATTCTGGTGGATAAATTTCATAAATTTTTATATATGCACACTTGTCATTTTTTCTTAATAAAAGAAATTCAATAAAATTTTTGCAAATGTTAAAAGTATATAATGAAATTGATTCTTATGACCAAAATTATTACAAACATTAAAATGTTATGATAAAATTCATTCCCAATGTTATGTTTTTCTTTATTTTGAATGGTTAGTTTTCTTTCTTGATCATTGAAATATTAAAATTTTTTACTTAATATACTTAATTCAAATAAAGATAATATAGTAGAAAAAGAAATTAAGTATTTCCAAGTTTTAAGAACGTAAGTATTTTCAAGTTTTATTATTTATGTTGAGCTATGCAAATCCTTGTTCCATGATAAATTAATGAGGTGTTAGCCTAGTGGCAAAACACATAAGTTGGTAGTTATAAAGTTTAAATTTAACTATATATATCTTGGGATTAAATAGTGTTAAAAAATTATTTTGGGTTTTAGTAATCCTACACCACCACTTGCAAGTTTAAATTTAACTATATATATCTTGGGATTAAATATTGTTAAAAATTTATTTTGGTTTTTAGTAATCCTACACCACCACTTGCAGAGAAAGATAACAGAGAAAGATAGAATAGCTTGGTGTAAGTGCCTCTCTCCTTATTGAATAATGAGCTATGCATGCTATTATAATTCAAACTGAACTTTAATTTAATAAAATAATAAGAATATGTTAAATGTCCTAATTAGTTAATTTTAAGTATTTTTGGTACCATTGTACATTATTTTTAAATGTTTTTTATAGGACTCTACTATTTTTTGTAGTTTTGTATATTGTTAAGAGCAATTCAGTTACACTAGTATTTTACCAATATTTCCAATTTGAGATGGTATATTTTATTGAGTTTTATCTAGTTGAATCATTTATAAATTATTATATTAAATTTTAAATAATCAAATTTATGTATTAGTTATTGACAATGATATTTACATTTCAGGATCTTTCATCTATGATGAGGGAACAACGATTTCGAAAAATTCAAAAGTTAAAAGATTATATTGATTTTTGTTAAGAGTTGAGCCTTTTGTATAGAGAAAAAGTATGTTCAAACTATAACATAGCAATAAAAAAATTAAAGGATTTTTCAAAAAAAAGAAGGATATAGATTTGTATGTCTTCAATGAGATAGAAAAGAAAACATGTGTTAAGGGATTTGGTTCATGAAATCAAAATTAGAATTGAATAAAATACTTATGATTATGTTTGATTGGAGTTGGAAATGCTCCAATGAGTATGTAGAAGTTCAAAACCAAGTTTTAAAACATATTGTTGTGGATTGGTTTAATTTTCATCAAAACGTGTGTGTAGATGCTTTATTAAAAAATCCATAACAAATTGGGGATCTAGGAAAAATAATAGAAATAGATGAGTCCAAGTTTGTGAAAAGGAAATATAATAGAGCTAGACCTATAGCAAATTGATGGGTATTTGGAGGAATTGAATGTGACTCAAACAATATGTTTCTTATTGCTATTCAAAATAGGTTAAAGGAAACATTGATAAATTGTATTTATGAATAGATTAAACTAGGCTCTATCATTTATAGTGATATGTAGAAGGCTTATGATTCAGAATGGCTTCATCAACTTTAGTTTGATCATAAGATGATGAATAACTTATTGCATTTTAAAGACCTAGTAATAGGTGTTCATACAAATACTATTGAAAGCACATGGCGAGCAGTAAAAGCTAGCATTTTATGAAATGATTCAAGGCAGGAGTTACATGATATATATCTCCTTGAATACATGTGGAGGAGGAAATATGTTTCAAGAAAAGAGAATGCTTTTTTAATGTTGGTTAAACATATTATTGAATTTTGTATGAACCCTTCTAATGATATATATAATTAATTTCTTTATCATGTATTTTTTAAATTATATGATATTTTATTCTAGTAATTAAGAACTTTATCTCATAAATGTATGGTTAGAACCCCTTGTAACTTTAGAAGTTGGGCTACATTTTTTTTTCAAATTAAGAAGATTTTAAATGCTTTAAATAAACCTATGCTCTTTATATATGAAGGGCGTGTTACAACTTGAAACAATATGACTTAAGTATATTCCAAGGCATATAGCCAACATGACACATTAAAAGACAATATGTATTCCTCTTTACCTAATCATAGGTTGCTCAAGTAGTTAGCTCATTATCTTATTAAATAAGAGTTTGTTGGTTTGAATTAGAGTTAAGGTATCATTATATTCTTATATATATATTTTTAACATATCATATTGACTAAATGTCTTGGGCTATACATATAGTCAACTTATTTTGGGTTTGACCTATCTTTCCCCACTTGTTATTTGATTTCAAACCTATCTTATGTCTTCTCTTATTAATCAAGAGTTGTCAAAACTAAAAGTTAAATAAAATATTCAATATTTTCCATTATAACTCAATGAAATTTATGTTTTCATAGAACCACACATGTATACCTTAATGTCTCCACTGAGTTTTAGTTGTAACTATATTTTTCCCTTAAGAGAAATCACAATATAGCATTGCTAGTATTTCATCCATTACTAGATCCTTTTCTAAGGGTAATGATAATGTAGTATCAAGGGATGCTATATGTTCAAGCTTCGCTTGTAGGATTGGATGAGAATACAATTGAAAATCTTGGATGCACATGGAATTTAATTTTCAATGAATTCTAAATCTACAATTTGTTAATATTATGGATGAATCATGTCCTTTCTATCCTTAAGGGCTAATGATATAGTTAACCTAGGCTAGACACTTAGGCACATCTAACTTGCATATAGTACATTTAAATTAGTAGTGGTTTAAAATTACAACTTTGCTATAGATGCTAAACTTATAATGCATTTTAATCATGATTAGTGCTCTTTCACAAGAAGCCTTTAGAACCATGTCCATTGTAATATGGAACCATTTAATAGATTACCTTATAAGATTGATCGGCGGTGGAAGGTACCCCTATGCCCAACCATACGAATCACAAAGCGTTCATGTGTGATTCGATTGAATTCTATGGACACTCGAGTTTCTGGTACACTAGTCTTCTAGGAAGTGAACCTTGCCCTAAGGTTGTTCGTTGTCTTCCCAATTATACTTGTGATGCTCATTGTATGGTTAAGTGTAATCAAGGCATTTGAATTTTATATTTGTATGTTTTATGGTTTTGGTCCTTAAAGAGAGAAATGGAGTAAATTGAGAACTAATTTAATTTAACTATTCAACTAATCTCTAACTAGTCCCACTTTTTGTACACGTCTTGAACCCACATATCTACTACTAGGTTACCAAGCACTACGCTACTAGGTGCACCAAGCAATAACGCTATTGGGATTACCAAGAAAATACTTGTTTATGCTTGAAGCAGTTGTACTTATGTATTTAATCTATCTATCTTATCTTGCTTAAGTACTTAACTATGTTAATTATTGGAAAACACTGAATAAATAACTAAAAGCATTAGATGCATGAATAACATCTTAAACTATTTAGAATGCTACAAGGTTTATCAAGAAGCCCATCTTTATTGTTGTACATACTAGTGTGGTTTAGGTACAACAGTGCTCGAATAAAAATCCATACACTCAATGACTCTTGCTGTGAGCACTCGGGAAAATATTCTAACTTTTGAATGTAAAAAATATAAGAGTTTGACTACTACTATGACTTTAATACCCATAAACATAGCTAGGAGCTTGTATTTATAGTTTTTGTTATAGTATTGCATCGATGGGGTCCCATAGACATACCAAGCACTACATCGATGTGACCTCATTGATGGGGCAACATCATGTAAATGGGGCCCATTGATGGGGGCTTATTGATGAGGTTGCATTAACGAGGGCCCATCGATGTGACACTTTAAAGCTCATCATACCCCCACGATTGAATAAAAACTTGTCCTTGAGTTCCCTTACAAAATTGGGAAGGTATGGGATTATTGATTAACTTTTAACAAAACAAACTAACTTGATAAATTGAGTGCTCGAGTGTACGAATCAAAAAATTACAAAAAATTGTGGTGCTTATGACAAAAAATTGAACACCATGACATGACTACACAAACATTGGATAGCACATCTTCTGATAACATGAAGACAATGGAGAAGATCAAACAGTCCTAGGCAGTGGAGGCTCTTGAGGTTCTAAAGGACCTTCACCAGCTCTGGGCATGTGCAATAGCTGAGGTAGCTATGATTATCCTGTTGTGGTTGCAACCTTCGATGGAAGGTGAAAGGCATCTAGTAATGCCTTCATCTTCTTCTCCTTTCTCCAGGGATCATTCATAGTCCATGCAACATCACCAATGTGGACTAGAATAGGGACATCCCACAAATAAGGCATTATCGAGAACATCTTCTTTACATTGACAAACTAGGTAGAAAATTGTTTGTGTTCAATGTTGAACACCTTGATTGCATTCTACAACTCTTGATAGTTGTTCATCCTCTTGGCTAGGTTCTCAATATTTGATTGTTGATTAGTGAATTATGCCTTGAGAACTTTGAGTTTAGCATTGGCCATCGTAAGCTTTTGCTTGGTGTCTTTGTGATGCTTGAACTCGGCCTCATACAATAAGTACAAGCTGGACACCTACTTCTCTAGTTTTGAATACTACTGTCTGGTAGTCAACATGACCAGATTTACATAATAGATATTGGAAAGCTTCATATACTCCATCATCTCCTCAATCCCATGTTTACTCTAGCTAGTTGCTCCTGTTATTGATGGATGAAATCAGTTAATTGTTTCTTATGCACATTAATATTCCATAGGTGATGGTTCTCTATGGTCAAGTGTACATTCTCATGGTGGGTCTAATCAAAGGCCTTTTGAATCTTTTGTTGTGTGACCTTTGCCAAGGATTGATAGAACACTGCCATCTCCATTGCACCCTCAACCCCTTTGAGTTTGTTGTGAAGCTATTCCATAGCTTCATCTCTTGTTAGTGCTAGGTTGAGGAATGTGGGGTTGGCAATTTGGGCCCTTAATTTGGCATGCTCTATAGAAAATCTTTCATTTAGTTCTTTGGCTATTTCGAGTTGCCCCTCCAAGATAATGTTCTTGCCCCTTGCCTCTAACAACTTTGATTGGGTTGCAGGAATGTTGTCCGGAAGGTTAAAGACATCTAGAAGTGGTTGCCTAGTTCCCACCAATTAGTCTAGTAGTTATGTCTAGTGTGGATGCTCCAGGTGCATTTAGCATTTCAAAAATTTGGTCAATGACCACTTCTACTACCGTGTTCTACCCTTGTTGTTGCATCATCAAAACTGTTGCCCCCTCACCCTCCTCCAAGTGCACCAAGAAGGTCACAACATTCCCAAAGATTTTTGGGAGTGGCTATTGTTTTGCGAGAGATACTATGACCTCTCTAACACTCAGATTCAACCTCATGGGTAGTTGCATTCTTTGGGCCAAGAAGATGGATCCACCTCCACCCATCAAACAGATTGTTCAGGCCACCTTATTGAGGTGACTCATTGCTGGTCTATAGATGGATGGGTCCTTGCCACTTATGCCTACTCGTTGCTCTTGTTCACTCAAGATCCATTCCCTATATTTTCACAACAGTTAGGCAGTTATAATGATGTCTAGCATAGTTTTCTGAGTGGCAAGTGGAGGTGGTGGTTACTACTTCTCTTCTTGTAGAGTGGTTACAAATGTGTTATCTTTCATAATTTTCACCTAGTTGGCGATCGGAACAATTCTAAAAATATTGTTGGTGTAATGTACTATTCCTCCCATTCGACAGAGTTTTCTGATGAGGCATGGGAAGGGGAGTGCCTTTCTTCCATGTTCATTTTCTTTCACTTGCTTCTCCATTTATAGATAGATCATCTTTGGAAGGTTGACCAGGAATCTCCCACTCAAAGTGCCACATGCTTAGGTAGAGAAGGTGATGATTTTTCTTCACCTAATTGTGGGATTAAGGTGAAAGAATGCAATCTTGTAGTAGATTCTCTTTGCTAGTGTGAGCACACCAAACTCCTTGTGGTTGACACCATAGCGTTGTTGCACCCATTCTTTCTTGATACTAGGATTTGCTTGCATTAGGATCTTAGTAAGGTTTGCCTTCATTTTTGGCAACCCCAACACTATAGCAATGGCCTATGCTAAATAGGACATTGATATGTCCTTGATTTTTACTATTGATCCTAGTTGCCTATTATTCCATAATAGGAATTTCTCTCCCATGTACCACTCCTTGGTGGAAGTGATGATTGGCTACATGGGAGAGGCCTTTAACTAGTCATGCTCTAGGAAAGGACAAAAGTTTAATTCTTGGAGCATCAATTTTTGGACCTCTCTTGATTTGATTTGATTCACATAGGCCTCTGTCAAGGTCACCTCAATATTTTATGGTTGTGTTAGCACATCATCCCAATAGGAGTGTTCTATTACTATTATTGGTGCTAGAATCTGTCTAATGATTCCACTTTTGCCTCTTCCTTGAGAGGACCTATGGTGTGGATTGCCAGTGGTTCTTCTTGGGGTTGTTCTTGGCCCCTTCTCATTCTAGATCATTTCTCCCTTGGTTGGGACAGTCTTGCTTCCTATGTATGCTTTTCTTTTGGTGCCATCTGCAATCACAACGCATCCACGAGTTAGTAGATATAATGTGTAACTTTAAATTTTTGAATACTTTCTCTTATTAGTTAGTTACACTTTGGCTAAGATTGAACCATGGTAAATTGATTATTTTATTAATTATTAATTATAATTGTTACCGAAGCTTGTTGGAAAGGTTTAACTCTTGTAATTTAGTGTTTAATAATTGATTTTTTAGTTAAACCTTCATGGGAGTTTAAAAAATGGCAAAACATTTTCTATAAAAACTGGCACATTTATGACCCCCACAATGAAGAGCTTACCTTTAGTAGTTGTAGGGTTGAAGAACGGAGTGATTTGGATAAATGATGTGGAAGTTATTGGCTTTGGAAGGTTTTGGGCTTTGAAAATTTAAAAAACTTCCTTGGCATTTGTGAGAAATGGTAAAAATTTCTAAGTGGGGTGATGCCTATATATAGTATTTTTCCCTTACATTGACAGGGCCCCATATACAAGGCCTCGTAGATGGGTCCACTTCATTGACAGGGCCTTATATATGAGGTTCATCGGCTAAAATTTTGAAATTTGAATATCTCAAAAAATATATGGAATTTTTCAATGAATTTTTTATCTATGAAATCCTAGAAAAGCTAAGAATATGATAAAATCATTGAAGAGGATCTTTGAATGCTCAAAAATTGAAAAATTTGATGGAGAACATATTTATTGAACAAAATATGTAAAGGAGCACATGATGTGATGTAGAAGATGGGTGTACGAAAGATTTTGTTTGCAAGAATGCCTAAGGATAAGGTACTTAACAAACCCAACCAAGAGATATACAAGTGGGTCATCTCCATAGTAGGCACATGCCTTGTTTGCCCTTATATAACCTCAACCTAAGGAGTTTTTGGGTCCCATAGGTGATTAATGATTGACAAAATTTAAGGACCAAAACCTAGAAGATTCTACCTAAGAATTTGAGTACGTCAGACCAAGACATAGGGTTAAGAACATGGACTTTAGTAGTAAGGTGAGCTACGGTTAGTAGAGACTGATGATGGAGGAGATGGAATGGAATTTTGAATTGAGGTCATAAGAAGTCCCTTATGGAGTTTTGTGTTTAAAATAACTTTAGAAGATCCATCCTTAGTCCAGACCAAAACCAACCTCTTTCAATGACTTCACATCTCCACTCCAAGACTAATCCACCCCCTTGAGACACAAGAGTGCATCCACAAAATAACCATTATTCCATAAAAAGAAGAAAAGAGAGATAGGAAGTGAGAGAGGGCCTTTAGTAATAGGGGACCTTCAGGCATGGGTAACATGTCTTTTTAGTCCCACAACAAGGGCTTGTAGCCTGTTTATTTATCTAAGGTGTGTGCTTTGAATTCCCATCATGGTTTTTTTTTGTTTCTTTTTTTCTTTTGGATGGGAACCACACCATGCAAAGATGTTATTTGACTTCATTTTATTGGTGACATGGAATGGTAAGAAGTTCATGAAAACACTCAAGCACATAAGTAAGTAGAAGAGTACAAAGAGTATTTAGTTCCCTTGAGGTCACAACCTATACAAATCGTTGAGTCCTTCCCAATTCTAGAAACTAACAAGGTCACAAATTTATTAAAGGTTTATTTAATGAAAGGGACCTCAAACTTCTAAAACAAGAAAAACCATAGAGTTTGTGAATGGGGTGGATGTCATGGACTCAATGCTTGTTCCATGAAAAAGAAACTATGACTAAGCCATCAGTATAAAAATTCCAAAATAGAAACTAGACATTAGCAAGAAAAACATAAAGCACAAATCACAATTAGTAACAAGCATAGCACCACTGTGTTCTATTGGCACAAAACACATTTATTAGCAAAAATTTGAAAGTCACACTTAAAAAAAAACAAAGTAAAATATATAATAAAGTGTAAAATTTTCAAGAAAAATTCAAATGTACTAACGATGATGTAAAATAAAAATTGGTGTAACAATAGGAAAATTCTTGAAAATCAAAAAGGTGTAAAATCAATAACTTGCAAACTCAAAAATGTGGAAAACAAAAAATGAAAAAAAAAAACTAAGGAGCCATATGGATGATTAGCATGAATGGCCATCTTTTCCACAACTAAGTTAAAAGGAGGAGATTTGAAAAATTAAGCGTGATGTCCATTCGTTAAGGTATTTATTACATTGGCTTGCTTGGGTTCCTGGAAAAGCTTTACTTGTTGGATGCTGACCAACTACTTTTTATTTGAGCTCTTAGGTGTGTCTATGGTCATGGCCACTTCAGGAAAGGTTTCATCAATTATACAAGGTCCCTCCCACAATTTTTGAAACTATTCTTTTTGAGGTACATGTGTGGGGTTCTAGTAGAGAACCTTATCTCCTGGTTGAAATTTTACTCTTCGAATTCTTAGGTCATGTCATTGCTTGTTGAATGCCTTCTACACTTTTTTCAAAGATAGGGCCACTAATCAATTTTTTTTCTAGCACATTAAGGTTGATCAATATTTCTTTTTGTGTTAGACTTAGGTTAAGGTCCAAGTCATAGGCTATTAAAAGTGTACGGAGCTTGGATTGGATTAGAAGTATTGGAAGTTTTTTGTACATCAACTCATAGGGAGAGTAGCCAATAGGAAGTTTCCATGTTGAGCGGTAGGTCCATAGGGCATCGTTGAGTTTTTTGCTCCAATCTCTCCTATATTTACTTATGGTCCTTGTTAGGATCTTTGTGATTGTCCTATTGATGACTTCTACTTGACCATTGGCTTGGGGGTGATAAGGCGTTAATTTATGTTCAACCTCCAAGTGTTGCATCAACTTTCAAAAAGTGGCACCTGTAAAAAGGGTTCCATTATTAAAAATCAGTGCACATGGCATCCCAAACCTATTCACAACATTTTTTTTGTATAAATTAAGTAGCTGTAGATGATGTGTAGTTGGTAATGGCTACTGCTTCTGCTCATTTGGTGCAGTAGTCAACTACTACAATGATATACACTTTTCTATTGGACATGGATGCGATGGGACCCAGGAAGTCTATGCCCCATATGTCAAAGGGCTCTAGTGGTTGAATCCACTATTGAGGACCCTCCATTCAAGTGGTCATCATTTCACCATCTCATTGATAGCACTTACAAGATCAGACAAACTAGTGGGTGTCTCTAAAGATTGTAGGCCAATAGTATCCTGACATCAAGATTTTTATGGCCGTACATTTTCCTGCATAGTGGCCTTTGCAAGGGCCTTCATGAGAATCCTGGAGAATGCACAATTGGTCCATATCAAGGACACACCAACGAATCTAGCCATTGACACACACCTTGTAAAGGTGTTTGTTGATTGGCATGAAGTACTTTGCCTGATGAAGAAATTGTTGTTTCTTCCTAAAGGCCAGAACTTGTGACATTTCTTGAGTGAGAAGGTAAGTGAGGATGTCATTATACCATTTTGTTTCTATGGGCACTTGATCATTTATTGCTCTTATAAAGAGGGGATTGTCTGGAAATTGATCAGAGAGTAGACTCTCCTCCTCTTTATTATCCCATCTTAATTAAGAGAGATGATCATCGACCACATTCTTAGTCCCTTTCTGATCTACCATTATAAGATCGAATTCCTACCAGATCACAAGCCACTGTATGATATGAGGGCTCACAGTTGGCTTATTTATTAGGAACTAGATGGCACTGTGATTTGTGTGCACAAACACTTTATAGTCAAGCACATAGTTCCTAAACGTTTCGAGAGCATACACCACTGCTCTTAGCTCTTTCTTAGTTATGGTATAATTCAATTATGCATCCACACTATTTTGGCTTTTGTAATGGATGTAATACGTATGTTTCTTATCATCCAACTACGTAACCATGGCTCCCAAGGCATAATTAGATGCATCTATCCTTATGTGAAATGGTTTGAACTAGTCTGGTGCCCATAGAATTAGAGTTTCCACCAGTTCTTTCCTTTAGATATTGGAATGTATGTTCACACTCCTTAGTTTAGATGAATGGTGCATCTTTCTTTATAAGCTCAACTAATGATTTTACGATCTTAGAGAAATTCTCTATGAATCACTAGTAGTAGCTAGTGTGTCCAAGGAATGATCAGACATATTTAACTATCTTTGGTTGGCATTTGATTCCTTGGATGACCCTTATCTTTTCAAGGTCTAACTCAATCCATTTTTGCAAAATTCAGTGCCCTAGTACTATGCCTTCTTGGATCATTAGATGACATTTCTACTAATTGAGATTGAGGTTTGTTTCAACACATTTTTTTTAGTACCTACTCAAGATGGTCCATGGCCTGCTTAAATGTAGCCCCATGGGTGGAGAAGTCATCCATAAAGACTTCTACCCCACTACCAATCTACTGTTGAAAGATATTAAGGACTAGGTATTAAAATTTTGTAGGGGCATTACATAGACGAAAAAGCATCTTGCAATATGTAAAAGTCCTCTAGGAACTCGTGAATGTTGTCTTCGCTTGATCTTTTGGTGCAATTTGGATTTGGTTATAGCCACTATAACCATATAAGAAGCTATAATAACAATGCTCAAATATAGTGTCCAACACTTGGTCCAAAAATGGCAATGGAAAATGATCTTTAAATGTTTTCATGTTCAATAGCCTAAAGTTAATGTAGACTCACCACATACCACCTTTCTTTGGCACAATTACAAGTGGGTTAACCCACTCACTATTCGCTATGGGATAAATGAACCTTGCCTTGAGGAGTTGTTGTATTTCCTCCTTGATGATCTACTTTAATTTGGGATTTAGCCACTTTTGTCGCTACCTTCTTGGCTTCATGGCTAGGTTGGTGTAGATACAATGATGGCATATCTGTGGATCAATTCTAGTTAGCTTAGGATATGACCAAGCAAAGGTTGTTGGCCATTTATTGACCATGAGTAATAACCATTATTTTTGTTCAAGAGCAAGATTTTTATTAATTATAACTAGCTTGCCATTATTTAAAAATGCATAATCCATGCTAGCTAGTAGAGTTTTTAACTCTAGGGGCTTTCACATGAAATTATCAAGGATTTCCAACTCTCCCCAATAGGTATCATCATCTTCATAATCAGAGAGTTGGTGATGAATTTGCTCAAGTTCATCCATGCTTTCAACATAGGCAGATGTTAGGTGCTTAGTTGGTTCCATGCATAGTGTGTTGTTGTCAAAGTTAGTTATCAATCATTAGGTGTCCTCTTTTTTTGTGGCTACTGTGTATAGGAACCTTTGGATATTTGTTTCTTGTGCACATTGATTACATGCTTTGATGAATGTACTTTTAATGGACTAGATTTTCTACATGCAATTACACACATTATCACTATATGTAATACATGGAATATGCTTCTCCTCTAGTCATCCAAATTCATTTTCCTTGGAGATTTCCAAGGAAAGGTCCCTGATGCCGATTCGTACATCAACAATGCTTAACCATGCCCTTCCCATAATTATGGGGAAGTCACCTTTGTTATTTTCTAACTAGATCACTAGAAAATGAATAGGGTAGGACCACCCACAAACTATGATCACACTGTCCTCCATTAATTTCAAAGGAACAATGATTGATTGATCTACCGATTCCAAATGGATGTTGCTCTTCTTGAGAGGTGGTAGGTTGTAGGCCTTATACATATCATGGGAGATGAGATTGATGTTGGAACCAAAGTTAAGAAGAACCTTACATGGCTCATGTCTAGTGATCTATAAGTAAATAATAGAACTTCTTGGGTTAGATCTCTTTGTGGGAACATTGCCAGCCTTGATCCAATAAAAAATAGTATGAGTTAACATCATAGTATGGATTTGAGGTGGTGTTTGATTTAAAGGGTACTTGAATGTGTTTGATGTAGAGGATGAGCATGTTGGAGATGCAGGGTGACTAGCCACATTAGGTTATGAGGGTTTGGGAGGACTATTGGGTAGGAAAAAGGGTCATTTCCTAGAGCTATTATCTAAACCACTCAGTTGGAAGGCCGATTGTGAGTGTATAGTGCTCGTAGCCTTTTGTTGTTGTGGCTATGGAGTAATTTTGCCTTACATGGATGAAGCAGAAGGTAACTAGGTTGATGGTAGAGGATGTGTGCAGATGGATGTGGAGGATGGTATGGATACGGGTTCTTCCCTTGAGTAGATAATGAATGAGTTTGATGGTACTTGGAGGGTCATAGTGATGCTGGAATGAGGTGTGGCTTGCAAAGCTTCATGGAGAGATAAGCTACTAAACATAATACTTGTATGGATTTGGTTGTCTATAAGGGTATTATTGTCTTGGTTGTGGCATTCCCCATGATTGTGGTTATTGCTACTGTTGATATTGTTCATATGGTTCTGGTAGAGTTTCACTTGGATAGTAAGTTTGTTGTTGCTGGTGGAATTATCTTGGATTTCCTTAATGATAGGGCAATTGTTTGGATGCTTACCTTCTTACTAGTTGGGGATTTAAAGCATACACCTTAGACTCTTGTAAGTGTGTCACCAGAGGGAAACATCCCTTGGGATGTTCATATTGGCAAATGTCACATCCATCATCTTCATCAGAGTAGATTTTCACAACTTCTTCTACTATAGAAGCTTTTTCCTTACCTTTTTGGTAGGACCATTCAGCTTCTTTCTGCCTACTATGATCACGATCACTATTCCACTCTTTGGATTCTTTAGTAATTTTCAGAGTAGTTTGAAAATTTTCATCCAAAGAATCCCATAGTTTATCCACCTTTGCTGAAATATCAAAAATAGATTTTTGGATTGGTAAGGTTTTCTTGTTCATCACTTCATTGAGTGGTGACTCCTCCTCATCATAGAACCAAACCTCCCTTTTCCTAATGGAAGGATCCCTATTATATTCTTCTACACTTTCCCTTTCTCACAACTCACCTTCTTCTTTTGCAACCTACTCTATTAGCCTTTGTATCTGATTAGCTCTTAATTTGGATAGTCTTCCTTAGGCATAGACCCTAAGAGTTGTTCCCTCTAAGAATAACCATGGCCAGAGCATTAGTGTAAAAGAGAATAATATCTGCCCATGGTGGCATCCAAGGGTTCATGTGTTACCTATTTTCAACCTTGAATTTTCCTTCTTAGATTAGACACTCTAGAGTATGTCTACTATTTTTCATTGATGAGTCTCGATATTGGATCCTCGATATTGGACCCTTGATATCGGATACGCGATATCAGGGATGTCAAAGTGATATTGGACATGCGATGTCGAAACATGTCTTGTTGCCTATTATAAGAGACAGGGGCACTTGTTTTAGTATTATTTTTTAGTCCCTGAGCTGAACTTTTGCAGTTTTTCCCTTCCAGAGTTAGAATCATTTCTGAGTGCTTGTAGTAGGAGCCATAAAGTAAATAGATATTTATTCAAGCATTGTGTACCTAAGCACACCTTGTGTCCAGAAATAAAGACGAACTTTGTGATAAACCTTGCAACATTCAAAATAGCTTAATTACTGCATTTAATGTTATTTACTGTTATTTGATGCTCTCATTAGTTAATCAATGTTATTTCTATTGAACTGTTAATTATCAATGAATTAGCACACTTAGCACGACCACTTCGAGCATACGTGGGAACACTTGGTAACCCAGTAACGACTAGCATTTGGTAATCCCAGTAGTGTTACACTAGTTCAGGATGTGTCCAAAGAGTAGGAACAGATGCTAGTGTTAGGACTAGTTAGAGAATAGTTAACTAGTTGAATCAAATTAGTTATTAAATTACTTCAATTTATCTCTTTTAAGCATCAAGAAAATAAAACATAAAAGAATAAAAATCACATACCTTGAGTTTACTTAACCATACAATTAAGCTTTACAAGTAAGCTTGGGAAGATAATGATTGCATAACTCATCCTTGTTCTGTGTAGGCACATAAGCACTTAATCTTCAGAGTTCGACCAGATTGTGCGTGAATGCTCGTATTCATATGGTTGGGTGTAGGGGTACTTAGTTGCTCATCATTATCACCATTGCTGGTGATTTTGTTGTTTGTGCACTAATTAGAACCTAGGAAATCCTTCCATCGTTGGAATGAACCCTTAGAGTTAACTATTCTACAATCACTGGAAAAGGGTATTGCACACTGAATAATCTATCATGTCTCCTTCTTCTTATGAGAGTGCTTCACTGACTAAGTTCGACGCCATGAAAAATTAGAGGCAGGGTGCACATGATGATCTGCCAGTGCCCCAATATTTTTTCATTGTATACACTCATCCTAATGAGTATACACCAAACAGCGATCAGGTGATTTAGAAGGTAACATAGTGTTACCTCCCAATTGCTTAATCTTGGGCATGCTTCTTTGTGCTCTCACATGAATTGGTATGCAGCACTTACAATCGGAGTATGTTGTGCATGAGCAAGATTCGAGAGATTATTGACCCACAGAGGCACAATGCGAGAGGGATTCACAATAGGAGAGACATTACAAATCCATGAAGGGGAAGTGGTCTCAAGATGTCCCGTATGTCTTAAGTGAAAATGAGGGTGGTGAACCTGCCTCGAGAGGTTTTTCACAAAACGATGTTCCTCTCATTGACTTTGGTCAAGGAGTTGTGTATAAGAATATTCACTCAACTATTCATAACCTAGGTTCTAGTACCAATGAACACAAAGGATTCGAAAAACAAACATGAACACATGACGGTGACAGACATTCTGATCATAACCATGACCGAGGCCTTGACTAATAAAGAGAAGTTGATAGACACCGTTATGATGCTAGTCCTCCTTCCTCTTCACCTTCATCATCTCCTTCCCCCTCTCCTTCAGGACCTAAACACAGTCGCAAAGGGTAAGACCATGAGGACAAGGGTACGCAAAATAGAGATCATAGACAAAATAGTTGAGAAAGGGGACGAGGGAAGTCTAGAGAGACACATCACGAAAGAAAGGAGAGTAGGGTATAGTATAGGAATCATAGACACCATAGGTGGCATGATCACGATGAACCCCTAATTGCCACCCAAAGTATGTTAGATGTAACAGAGGTTGTTAGGATCCCAAAAAGGCACCAGAAAGATAGTAGGACTAAAAGACTAGACATGAATAAATTCCCACGATTCAAAGGGGGATACAATGTTGATCCTCAAAATCATCTATAAGCATTCCATGATGCATGTGCCTTGCAAAATATAGAAAACAAGTGGAAAAAGCTAAAGTTGTTTCCATGGACACTGATTAAGGAAGTAGAAAGTTGGTATTGGTCCTTAGAACTGGAATCCATTCGTCGATGGAGTACCATGTTAGAACTATTCAATGATAAGTATCAAATGTACTCCTAGGTGTCCAACCTGTATAAGAAAATCCAAGGATGGAAACAAGGCAGACACGAATCCTTAGATGCTACCATGGCCTAGTATTATTCATTGTTACATCATTGTCTTGGTCATGGTTACTCGCAAAAGGAACAACTATGCCATCTTGTAGATGGGCTTAGGTATGAAACACGAAGAACCCTTGGGACTTATGCCCAAGGAAGGCTATCCGAGCTGAGAGCCCATTAAATACAAAGATTATTGGAGCAAGTTGTCAAGGAGGAAGGTGAGTTGAGGAAAAGAGAAAGTACAGAGGAATACAATAGAGATCCTTCCCTTTGAAAGAAGGAAATTAGATTTTATGAAGATGAAGAAGAGTCATCATTTAAAGAGATGGTGAATAGAAAGACTTTTCCCATTTAAAAATTTGCATTAGAAGTATTGAAAAAGGTCAATCAGATGTGGAACTCCCTAAAAAAAAAATTTCAAACTATCCTAAAAATAGTAGAGAAGTCTAGAGGACCAAGTAGTGACCGAGAGAGGAGGAAAAAGAAAGAAGCTGAGTATACACGTAACAAAGGTAAGGGCAAGGTTGCCATCATTGAAGAGGTTGTGGATTCAAACATGGATAATGATGATGGATGTGAGATTTGCCAATATTACCATCCTAAGAGATGTTGCCTAGTGGTGTCATATCTACAAGAGTCTGGGGTGTATGCACTAAACCCACGATTAAATAGACAGCAAACACCTAGAAGGTTACCTTATCCTCAAGGTAGCCCAAGGTAGTTTTACCAACCCTTGATGTATTATCTGAGTGGATCTCTACCACAATAGAGTGAATAGTATCAATGATGGCAACACCCACAATCATGGGGAAGGCCACCACCATGTCAATAGTATCCTTACCATCAACCTGACCCATATGGGTATTATGTTCAACAACCAATCTCTCCACATGAGTCTACTAGTCACATTGCTCTTCAACCTCACTACCAAGCACCCGAGTACTATAGAACTTCTTCTCCTTGAGGTGATGTTTCACATATGTACTATCCCTCTCATCTATTCACATCTCTTCCACCCTTAGCTCCATTACCACCTGCTCCAACTATGCAGGGCGAGCTTCTTGCCCAGCTGTAGCAATGTAACACTACAAGGGCTATCAATCCTCAACCTATTGTTGGTTTAGACAACCGATCAAAGAAGATACCTTTCTTTAGAATCAACAGTTCAACCAAGTCCTTACAACCACAAGTAGCTAATTGTCCAAACGCCTTCCCATTGTTCGAATATTTAGAACCTCCTTCGAACCAAAAACTGCACCCAACGCACACTGTTATGTTAACCCACGCCATCACTGATTGGATTAAAGTTGGCCATCTTTCTAGGAAATTATCTGATCCTGGAAGTCCTCTTATATATTTGCAAATCGCTAGAAATGAGCCTTGCAAGGCTATTTTAGATTCAGGTTTTAGTGTTAACTTAATTTCTCAAGAAATGTACAAAGCCTGGAACCTACCTTCGCTAAAAAAAAGTAACATTCGTCTAAAGTTGGCTGACCAGTCCATCACTATCCCATTGGGACTAGTGGAGGACATTGTCACCACTATTTGTGGGTGGTCATATCCAGCCGATTTCCTAGTGATCCAAGTCAACAATTGTAAGGGGCACTTTTCAATCATAATGGGAAGTGCATCGCTAAGTACGGTTAATGCACACCTAGGAATACATGATCTTTCCCTAGAGATATCAAAAGAAAATTAGTTTGAAAAGATCAAGAAGATAAAGTTCCATGCATCGCATATAGTGACACAAGATGCAACTGCATGTAGAAGTCTTGGTTTGTAAAATGCTTAACATTGCCTGCATACAACCAATGTGCACAAGTAACTAACATACAAAGATGCATGTATGCAGTAGCCACAAGACAAGAAGGCACCCAGTGGCTGATAGCTGACTAAGAGAGTAATTCAACTATATGCATGGAACCAACTGAGAGCTTGACTTGTGTTTATATTGATAGCATAGATGCATTACAGCAAGTCCATCACCAATTTTTAAGTACTGACACCGAAAATATCAACTGGGGGAAGTTGAAAATCCCTAACAAGTTTAAGTAAGAGCCCCTCGAGTTAAAACTATTGCACATTGGTATGGAGTATACATTTCTCAAGAATGAAAAATCAGTAATCATTAACACTAAGCTCGCTCCTCAACAAAAAGAAAGACTGTTGAAGATGGTAGATAAATGGTCGAAAGCCTTTGCTTGGTCATATCCCAAATTAACTAGAATAGATCCTAGGATATGCAAACATAGAATTTACACTGACCCCTCTATGAAGCCTCAATGACAACTGCAAATATGATTGAACCCAAAGCTTAAGTAAGTAGTTAAAGAAGAAATTGAACAGCTTCTAAAGGCTAGGTTCATCTACCCAATGGTTGACAATGAATGGGTTAGTCCATTAGTCATTGTTCTTAAAAAGGGAGGTAAATGGATGGTGTGTATAGAATTTAGGTTGTTAAACATGGCAACATTTAAAGACCATTTCCCATTGCCATTCGTTGACCAAGTCTTATATACCTTTGTAGGGAATTGTTATTATAGTTTTCTGGATGGTTACAGTGGATACAATCAAATTCAAATAGCACTAGAAGACCAAGCCAAGACTACATTCACAAGTTCTTGGGGAACATTTTCATATAGGAAGATGCCGTTTAGCTTGTGCAATGCCCTAGCAACATTTCAACCTCTGGTTCTTAGTATATTTCAGCAGCAAATAGGGAATGGTGTGGAGGTTTTTATGGACGATTTCTCCACCTATGGAGTAGACTTTGAACAAGCATTGGACCAATTAGAGCAAGTTCTGAAAAAATGTGTTGAAACCAACCTAAGGCTTAATTGGCAAAAAAGCTACTTAATGGTCCAAGAGGGCATTGTATTAGGGCATAAAATTTTACACATAGGGATGGAGATAGATCTTGAGAAAATTAAAGTCATCCAAGGAATAACTTGTCAACCTAAAACCATAAAGGATGTATGATCATTCCTTGGACATACGGGCTATTATAGACACTTCATTGAGAACTTTTCAAAGATCGCAAAACTGTTGGTAGAGTTAAGAAAAAAGGATGTACCCTTTGAATGGACCAAGGAATGTGAGTTAACTTTCGAAACCTTGAAGCAAAAGCTAGTAGGAACGCCCATTCTACAAGCTCTTGAATGGTCCAGACCATTCCATATAATGATTGATGTGTCCAATTTTTCTTTAGGAGCCATACTTACATAGTTTGATGACCAAAAATGTTCCTATTACATTCACTATGCAAGTCGAAGTATTGCTAGTGCATAACTCAACTACACCACAACAGAAAAAGAGTTAATGGATGTGGTGTTTGCACTAGAAAAATTTAGGCACTATGTATTAGGTCATAAGATATTTGTAGACACGGATCATAGTGCAATTTGGTTCCTTATGAATAAACCAACGGTGAGCCCTCGCATCATATGATGGCTCATGATCTTGCAAGAGTTCGATCTTACGATGATCAATTGTAAAGGCACTGAGAATGTTGTTGTCCATCATTTATCTCGGTTGTGATGGGACAACAAAGAGGACAAAGATCCAATTTCTAATCACTCCATAGATGAACTCCTCTTTGCAGGTGTAATAAGGAATCAATCACCCACAGTTACAAATTTGTATAGTAGCATTCTTACCTATCTTCTCACATAAGAAACACCACAAGGCCTGGACAATTAAAAGAAACTATAGTTTCAAACATTTCATGGAAATTAGTAGACACCTTTACAAGGTATGTTCTGATGGCTTGGTCCGATGGTGTGTTCCCAATGAAGATCAATTGCAAATTCTCCAAGATGCTCATGAGGGCCCTTGTGGGGGTCATTATGTTGGGAGATAAATAGCCATTAAAATCTTACTTGCAGGATATTATTAGCTTACATTATTTCAGGATGCCCATCATTTTTTCCAATCTAGTGAGCACTGCCAACGTGATGGGAGAATGACTACTAGAATGGAAGGTCCACAACAATGGATTCAACCCTTAGAACCCTTCAACATATGGGGTATTGATTTTATGGGGCCTATTACATTAATGTCTAATGGAAAAGCATACATTGTTATTGTTTTTGACTATTTTACAAAATGAGTAGAAGCACCCACTATTATCGACTATGCATCATCTACCGCTACAAGATTTGTTCAACAAAAAATCGTAAACAAGTTTGGCATGCCTCATGCACTTATTTCTGATAATGGTACACATTTTATAGGTGTGAATTTTCAGAAGTTGATGCAACGCTTAGGAGTTGAGCATAAACTGACTACACCATATCATCCTCAAGTTAATGGTCAAGCCGAAGTCACCAATAGGGAAATCACAAAAATCTTGACATGAACCATTACCAAGTATAGGCGAGACTGAAGCACCAAACTGAACAATGCTCTTTGGGCCTACCACTCCACATGGAAACTCCCTATAGGCTACTCTCCCTATGAGTTAATGTATGATAAACTTCCAACACATCCTATCCAACCTGAGCTCCATACACTATCTATAGCATGTGACCTTAACCTTGACCTCAATCTAGCATAGAAAGAATGGTTAATGAATCTTAACTTGCTAGATGAAAATTAATTAGTCACCCTGTCATCCAATGAACTGCACAAGGCCTTTAACAAACAACATCATGACCTAAAAATTAGAAAAGTTAAATACCAACCAGGAGATAGGGTTCTTTATTAGAATCCCACACATGTGCCACAATGAGCTAAATTTCAAACACTGTTGGAATGACCTTATATCATTCATGAAACTTTTCCTTCAAGGGCCATGATGATCTATAAACCTGGAAGCTTGGATAAGAAATTATTGGTCAACATCTAGCAAACCAAACCTTTCCACGAGCCCAAAACGGCCAATACTAGCACTACCTCTATTGATAGATAACCCTGCTCATTATTTTGGATCTCCTCCTTCCAACTCATTCATGGGGGAGATGGCCACCAATGCTAGTTATTCTATGCCCTTAGTTTCTTTTATCTTTTTGTTTTACACATTTTTCATATTTACTTGTTTTTGTTTTATACCATCGTTAACATTTTTACTATTTCTTTCTTTATTACATTTTGTTTGATTTATTCTCACTCATCACATAATAAGTGCTCATGATGGTGGATTGTACTATAATAGTGTTGCTTGCTAATGTTTGGTTTTTACCTTTGACTTTCAATGTTGATGCTAAGATATGGTTTCTTTTGATAAAACAGGTAATGAGTCCACGTCATCCATTCATCCACTCAATTGGTTTTGGAACTATACTGTCCCTTTTTCTAAGCAAACCTATTAATGAATTAGTGCCTTGATATTCTTGAAACCAAGGAAAGATTCAAATGGATTGAAAAGGGTATGACCTCAAGGGGATTCAATGTGTTTGTGTTGGTTATTATCTTGGGTACTTGAATGTTTTTCATAGGTTTTCCACCATCCCGCTGTCGACTAATCTTAGGAAATTGAATGAGGTAAATAAGTCTTTACATGGTGTGGTTCTCACTCAAAAACAAAATAAAAAAAATATAAAAAAATGGTGGGAATTCAAAGCACACCCCTTAGACATAATAATGAAGCATGGGCTACAAGCACTAGTTATGGCACTAGAAAGACATGCTACCCATGCCTGAAGGTCCCCTCTAACTAAGGCCCTTTCTCACTTTCTGCTTCTCTATTCTTCTCTTTTTGGGATGATGGTTGCTCTATGAATGCATTCTTGTTGCTTTATGAGGATGGTTTAGTTAAGGATGTTGATGTGAGGTCACTATATGTGGATAGTATTAATCTGGATTTGGGTTGAATTTTATTAAGTCACCTTAACCACATACTACACAAGGGACTTTACACAACCTTGATTTTGGGATTCCATTCCATTCTTTCTTATCTTTCCATATTCCACCTCATTGTTGATTTTATGATTAGTTTGTATCTTGGCCAATGCATTGTTATTCTTGGGTGACTTCTTGTGGGTGAATTCTTAACTATTATGTCCATCTATCATTCCTAGAGCCTACGGACTCTTTGGTTTGTGGGTTTGTCAGGGCATAAAGGGCATGAGCCTACTTTGGGGAGGACCCATTGGAATTCCTTTTTGATGCAATTGTTAAGTTATTTTCCTTAAATATTTCTTGCAATCAATTATTTCTTGTTTCACCCCATCTATGACATCTATTTTTCTCTACCCTTCTATGCATTTTTATTGGCTTCACTATTGTTATTTCTCTAATCTTCTTTTTTCTTTCATTTTTCATCCTATTGCTACTGGAGGTTCACTCTTAGTCGTGGGGGTCCCTATAAAATTTTTTTCCATTTCATTACATATATAACCCCTACACCTTCAATAGTTATTAGTTACAAACCTCTAACCTAGTATCTGCCATACCCACAACCTAGCCAATGTGCTTGATATCGAGGCAAGGTATCAATTACATTATATCTTAACTATCTTTGGTAATTCGTGATTGTGTTGTGTGTGTAGATGGTGATCACATGAACAATGGATTGGGATAAGAGGGAGCACTCAGGATGGACTGGAGAAAAAGCATTTATGGAAGGAACAAGCTTGGTCATTTGGCCATGGATGAACAACGGTGTGCACAATTTTGACATCAGCAGGAACACGCCTCATTTTCTTTTCTCTCTCTCTCCTTTCAAGCTGATAAATGAGGGTCTAGATGTCATCTATGTACAGTGTTCACCACAATGGTTATGAACACCAATGCCATAATATGTTTGTCGATCTGTTCACTGGGCACTTTAAGTCCATCATTCCATGTTACCGTTAGTTTTCGTTCAGTGAATAATCCCATACCTTCCCAATATTTTGTAAGGAACTCAAGGATGAGTTTTCATTTAGTTGTGGGGGTATGATGAGTCTTGATATCATATCCTCAATATCGGACCCCCGATATTGGATACATGATATTGGGGATGCTGAAGCGATATTGGACATGCGATGTCGGAACCTGTCTTGTTGCCTATAAATAAGAGATAGGGGCACTTGGTTTAGTATTAGTTTTTAGTCCCTTAGCTGAAGTCTTGTAGTTTTTCCCTTCTAGAGTTAGAATTATTTCTGAGTGCCTGCAGTAGGAGTCATAAAGTGAATAGATCTTTATTCAAGCATTGTGTACTTGAGCATACCTTGTGTCTAGAAATAAAGACAAACTTTGTGATAAACCTTGCAACATTTAAAATAGCTTAATTATTGCATTTAATATCATTTACCATTATTTGATGCTCTCATTAGTTAATCAATGTTATTTCTATTGAACTATTAATTATCAACGAATTAGCACACTCAGCATGACCACTTCAAGCATACGTGGGAACACTTGGTAACTCAGTAATGACTAGTGTTTGGTAATCCCAGTAGTGTTACGCTGGTTCAAGATGTGTTTGAAGAGTGGGAACAGATGCTGGTGTTAGGAATAGTTAGAGAATAGTTAACTAGTTAAATCAAATTAGTTATTAAATTACCTCATTTCTCTCTTTTAATCATCAAGAAAATAAAACATAAAAGAATAAAAATCACATACCTCGAGTTTACTTAACCATACATTTTACAAGTAAGCTTGGGAAGACAATGATTGCATAACTCATCCTTGTTCTATGTAGGTGCATAAGCACTTAATCCTTTGGAGTTTGATTGGATCACACATGAATGCTCATATTCGTATGGTTGGATGTAGGGGTACCTTGTCACTCATTAGTCATTAAATAGCTTAAGCATTATACTCCATTAGTGAATAGATTTCAGCTCTAAGGATTGGTACTAGCTTTTAGCTTCCTTGATGAGTGTCCTAGGGAATATCTTCAGTTTTTGCTAGTCATTTTCAATGTTTTCTAAGGGAAAGACATTGTGAAAGGCTTGTAGATGGTTTTGTAGATTAGAGTTATATCCCCCCTCAAATCTTGACATATTTTTCATGTTTAAGTGCTTGATCTGACTATCTTTCACATGCCTAGTTGGAATCTTAACTACCTCTACAATGTTAAGCATGCTTCAAGTTGCTAACAAATGTTCATCATCATGATTGTGTTAATGACGCCAATGATGGTTTTCACCACCCCTTCGTTCTTGGTGGGCTCTATGATCATTATTGTCCCATTGATCACCTTCATCTTGATTATTGCTCTCGTGGCATCTTTTAGAACTAGAAGATGAAGAGGAATGTTTAGAATTAGATGAAGAGGATGAAGAGGAAGGTGGACTGCCAGCACCATTGTGGTGCCCACGATCACCTCCTTGTTTGCTTGAGTCCCTTCTATGACTGTTACTTTTTCCTGAACCTAGTTTCTTAATAGCAGACTGCAAGTTCAGGGTCACATCCACATCACCAATAACATGGGGTGGAGATTATTCATGTTGAGAACCCATAGAGAGAGGATCCTCATTGTCATCTTGGTTCACCAAGAACAAGGGATTAGTGAAGTGTTTCTCCTTTGAAAACTTGTGATGCTTCTCCTAGTGTCGATCTCTCCTACGTTGTGTTTTAGTGGGACAGTAGTCTCGATAGTCATAGTCATGCACAACATACTCTTCTTAAAGATTGTGAATGCCTAACTTCTTAACAGTTTAAAGCAACATCATGGGCATAGATCGATTTGGGGGCATTATAATGTCACCCTCCATATCATGCCATCATAGTTGGTCATCCTAATCTAGGATGAAGGTGAAGTTAGGTACATACTCATCAAGATGAGTATATACCACTTTGCACTCTTATCTGACTAGTGGTTTAAAATCTTCAAGCTGATGAGAAGAAGAAGAAATTTTGCAAAAATATAAAATTTTAGTGTGCTTTCTATGATTATATGTCATGCTAGAGTGATTTTAACCTTGGGTTCATCCAAAAATATTAATAATTCTTACTAATTCTAGATAGCACATGTTTCAACAAACAGAGTCGTTGACAACGGTGCTAATGATGAGTAGTGGAAGGTACCTTTACACCCAACCATACAAATCACAAAGCGTTCACATGCTATCTGGTCGAATTTCGTGGACTCTCTAGTTTCTGATACACTAGTCTTTTAGGAAGTGAACCTTGTCCTAAGGTCGTTTGTTATCTTCCCAATTACACTTGGGATGCTCATGTTATGGTTAAGTGTAATTGAGGCATATGATTTTTATTATTTTATGTTTTATGATTTTGGTACTTAAAGAGAGAGATGGAGTAAATTGAGAACTAATTTAATTTAAATATTTAACTAATCTCTAACTAGTCCTAAAATAAGCATTTGGTCCCACTCTCCATACATGTCCTAAACCCACATATCCACTGTTGGGTTACCAAGTGCTACGCTACTAGGTACACCAAGCAATAGCATTGCTAGGATTACCAGGTAAATACATGTTTATGCTCAAAGTAGTTGTACTTATTTATTTAATCTATCTAGATTATCTCACTTAAGTACTTAATTATCTTAATAACTGGAAAACATTAAATAAATAACTAAAAGCATTAAATGCATAAATAAAACATTTTAAACTATCCAGAATGTTGCAAGGTTTATCAAGAAGGTCATCTTGATTGTCATGCACACTAGTCTGGTTCAGGTACAATAATGTTCGAATGAAGATCCGTACACTCAATGACTCCTACTGCAGGCACTCGAGAAAATATTCTAACTTTTGAATGTAAAAACTGCAAGAGTTCAACTACTACTATGACTTTAATGCCCATAAACATGGTTGGGAGCTGATATTTATAGTTTTTACTATAGTACTACATTGATGGGGGCCTCGTAGATGTAGCAAACACTATGTCAATGTGGCCCCATTGATGGGGCAATAACATGTAAATAGGGCCCTATCGACGAGGGCCCATTGACAAGGGCATGTTAATGGGGGCCCATTGATGTGACACTTTGACACTCATTAAAGATGTAGTTTTCTTTGAATATAAAACCTACTAGTTAGTGAGTTAATCAACTAACATAATAATTTAGAAGAATTTTAGGAGTATACTTATGCCTCATGTAAAACTCAACTAGCAGGTTCTTGCTAATGAAATTACATAAACATATAGACAAACATGTTCAACATCCAAGTAAATTAAATATTCTACCAGAGACTTTAAAATTTAAAAAATTGATTTATTTATGAGGTCTCACATAGAGTCAACTTCTATATGTCATTGTCTAAATACCTTAATGTTATAATAATAGAATAGAAAATTGCATGTAGAAATAATGAAGTGCTACCTTAGAGGTAAGACTCTTAATTTGGAAACACCAAGTTATAGGTTGATTCAGGTGAAAAATGTTAAGCATAAAATTATCATTAGACTATGTTTTGAGCTGAATAATAAAATTCTATTAGATAAAAATATATTATTTTATTGAAATAAAAGATGTATTATATATATTTTATTAAATTATGATATTAGCCATGATGTATAAATTTTGGAAGAACAACAGAAGTAAGTAGAAGTATTAGAGTTGCAAGTTAGCATTTCCCAAAGCATAATTCCAAAGTTATATATAAGTCATTGGTGTTTAACATATGGCTTTTGCATTTGTAGGATAGTAACCAGCTTTCAAAACATTGCACAATATGGTTTCACATATAGTTTTTTGCATTTGTATCCACTTTTATAAGATTTCACATAATGGATATTTTAGTGTGAGTAATCCTAGTTTTGTTGGTTATTAAAAAAATAGTCAAATTTTGTAAAAAATTTAACATGAGCAGAGCTTGCACCTCTCTAATTTCCGAATTGGTAATTACAAAAATAGTAGTAAGAGAAATTTGGAAAATAATTGATGAAAAAAATGCTAGTTTTTGAGGTATTTTCATTTCAAAAAATCGCATATCAGAAAGGAATGAGAAATTTTTGGATATGATGTTATCCTCTATGGAGAAGATAATTGAACACAAGAGAATAACACTAGGTAGAAGTGGTGGAATGAGGTTGACTAATGTCAAATCCCATATTGTGCAATGTCCCTACATTTGAATCCTTCAACCCTAATTTTGCCAAGGAAACCATTCATATTATCGTCCACAATCTAGCCAATAACATTTTGTTATGTTCATGGTAGTGGAAAATATGATTCTTTTTCTTCTTGTTCTTGTTGTTGTCTTACTTTTGTACATATTTTTTTAACTTTTTCCATGTAAGTTACAAAAGTATGAGATTAGTATTTTTATGCATGACCTAGGAAAACAAGATGTAGTGGTGATATCGTGTGATGTCATGCTCATAATTTGTAACACTATTTTCTTTACATTGTATTTGATTGGATGCTCTAGGAAAGTGCCATATGCTCTTCATTTATGCACATGGTCATTAATTTTTTATTATTTTTTTAAATGGCCACCATGTTGGCTACTTAGTTTGGATAAGTCTATTTAATTACTTGATGTGATATCTTGGTATTAAGATGTTTTCCTTTTTTTCCTAAATATATTTTACTGTGATTGTTTGGTCTTTGAAGGGATTTAGTCCTCCAAGTTGCAACCTCATCAACAAAGCTATGTTTTTTAAAATTATTAGTGATGTTTTCTTATATTCAGAGCATAGACATATGTCTATATGTTGGTGCTTGAAATAAATTGCATTATGTTCTCTTAGAAGATTACCTTTACTTCCTTGCATTTGCCAACTAGAAATTGGAAATATTTAGTGTTTTAAAAGGTAATTTTGATTTTTATGAAAAAAAATAATTTAGTACTCCTTGCTATTTTTTTGAACATTCATGTTGTGTTTGGTTATATTTGTTTTATAAGTATGAGACAAAAAAGATGGAAGGAGTTGAAAGGGCTTGAAATTTGAATGGTTGGGAAGGAGGAGGTTCCAAAAGATAGAAAGGAGGCCCAGGGATGAGGAGGGTTTAAAGGATCAGCACCCAAAGATCATAGGCTTGCATGGAAACAAATAACATTTTAAGAGATCACAAAATTTGATTTTTGGTTCTTCATGTTTTCCATTTTTTCTATTTGAATTTGTTGATGTATAGATCCTGAAAAGCTAAAATTCCATCTTTCTTTGGAATTCTAGATTGTATTTTAACAAGGAGTTTTTCTTTGACTTTCCAATGGTCTAGTAGTTCCATTGTAAAGCTCAGTTGGGGGAATTCCATCAACTAGAGTTGCATGTAGGAAGACTCTTACAAAAAGTTGAAGACCTAATGATTAAGATTAGAGACCAAATCTAGAGTTAAGTTTTGAAATCATTATCTTATAAAAGTGTATGTTTGCTTACTTTATTTTTAGTTTTAAAATTCATTCAGGTTTGTCCTTTATTTCTTTCTTAGTTTATATTTTTAGAAGCTTATGGTTGTGAAGTTTATTTTTATTCAGTTGAAAATTACAATTTATGTTTTAAAGTATTTTTGTCATAGATTTGATCTTGTGTATTTCTTTCTAAAACATTAAAATTTACCATTAATTTCCTTTCTTTTAATTAATATCTCTTCTTTTCTTTGTTTGAGCTTATGCATTTTATTCTACTTACAAATTTTAAACTTATTGTTTACTATTTAATATCAAGCGAACATAAGTCTTATTTACTTTGGCATAGTCAAGTATTTATATTTCATGTTTCAAATCACATTTATAATTAATTGCATTTGGGACCTAAACGATTTAATAATTTTAATTTCAGTTACCACATCTACTTTATTAGCTAAGACTTTTGGTTTCTGTATTCATATAAGAGATGCCTTAGGAAATACTCTTTTAAAATGAGTTTTCTAAGGTGTTATTTGTAATTCAAATTCACATATCAAAAGATACATTGCAAATTATATTGAAAGTTTTTTTTAGAAAAAAAAAAAAAGGTTTGGTAATATATTGTTTTTGCATTTTAAATTTTTGTAGTGGGTTTTTTATACCAGAATGTCTCACTCATTTATCATCATCTGTAACCACAAACCTTGTTGTCAGCTCTATTTTCTATCATACTTTCTCTAGATGTTGTTTCAAAGATGGCCATAGCTTCTTTGTAGTATAATTTAATGGCCTTATGTGCCTTTGCCATTTACAACTATTTTTGCACCAAAAATGTCCTTATATTGATGTATTTGGAGATACGTTTATTCAAAAAGTTAACTCACCTTCACACCCTATTAGTATCAACAATTTGATTAAACTCCTACATAAAATGAAGGAGCAATGATGTTCATTAGTTAGTTTAGTTGACAATGCTAATAGGTAAGTTCTTCCTTGTTAGAAAAGTTGAATTTTATCCTAATTGTGTTGGGAATGGTTGTTAAAAATAATCTTATGTAAGAATATGAAATCTTGTAATATTTATCTAATGTTAGATTTGTATTAACAGTGTATTTTTTATATGTTGGAATTAGTTTATCTTTGCTTCCATTTAGTGAAGGATTTCTTTTTTAATAAGTGAAACTACCTTATGTTTTCATGATTTTACACTTAACTTTCTAACAAGAAGATTTCTGGATTTGCTATAAAAAGATAAATGTAACATAAACTTAACTTTCAATAAAATGAAATTATGTTTGTCAATAAAGTATTTATGAAACCATTAGTTTATATGGTTAAATGCATTAAAATGTATTTTGCAAAGCTATGAAATAAAAAAAATATTATATCTTTTAATTTTTATATTAGTTTTACTAAAATAATAAAGATTAAAAATTATAGAAAATAAAATTTTATTATTCTTATGATTACTATTGAAATTGATTGAGTAGGATATTAACATGTGGTTCCTTAAAATTGCATGGATTGCCATCCAAATAATTTGATAAAATATCCTATGAAAAGCATATGTTTCTATAAACTATCAAATTAAAAGTAGATGATAGGTAATAAGGATTTGAAATTTCAAGACTAAACATAGTCATAGGAAAGAAGACCTTATTACATCAAATAAAGAAATAACTAATAGTATAACTACCTTATTGAATGATGTTAAAAAGATGGCTAATAAGAAAATTAGAGCTTCCAAGAATTTTAGAGTATGACATGTTGAATAAAACAAGAAGTTTAAAGGGGAAGTTAAAACTCTAAAGGAATCATTGTCTATTAAGGAATCTCTGATTGAATATCATGAACAAAAAATCAAAAGTCATAAGGAACAAAGCTTGAAAATGCAACATGAATTGAATTAGGCTAGAGATAGTACCAAAGTAGACATAGTACTTGCAAATAGGAAAGAAGCAAACAACTAAAATTATGATGCAAATTATAACATTTAAGGAGCAGAAAACTATTTATGAGGATTTAGGAAATAGAGTTCAAAACTCTATGGCTAATGTAACATAATTGAAACTTAATTGGTGCCTTATCAAATGGAGCTACTAGATGGTGTAGTAATGACTACTATGAAGATGATAGAAGAAATAAATCATTAGAAAAGATTATTTACTAAAATTTATGGTGAGGAGGTCCCTTGAATTTCACAATTCATGCTCACTCAAGAAGCAAAGATCAAAATCAAAAACCTCAATTGAATAAGAAAAAGAAAGAGAACTTTATTCTTGCTCAAAAGGAAAGAGATAGAATGTATAAATGGAAGCTGAAAAATTTCAACCATAGATAATAAATTAGTCAAACCCTCAATTTACTTTCATAATATTAAATGGACCTTCAAGAGAATGATCACTTTTAAACAATGTTGAAAAAAAGAACATGCTCGCTCTCTCAAGCTTGTAAGATACACATGGTTATAAATGACATGTAGCACACTCTTTTTGTCCACTAATCTTTCATAGCATTTAGAATGACCTTTGCTCTTCCCTTTAAAAATCATTTCCTTTTTTAAAAATTAGTTTTTTTTAAACTACAAGTACTCATGGCTCATAGTTACCTTACATTCCTAGACTATAACTAGATTACAACTTCCATTTTGTCATACTAATTGATGAGCCGCGATATCACGTACATGATATCTTGTACGCGATATCACGTACACGATATTGCATCCGCCCTGCTATATCTCGTACACGATATCGCGTCCCATCTCAACTTTTATAAATAAGAGGTGGCTTCCCTTGTTCAAGGCAGTTAGACCTAGACCCTTAGCTAAACTCTTGTAGTTTTACCATTCTAGAGTTAGAATAATTTCCATGTGCCCGTAGTAGGAGTCTTAAAGTGAACAGATCTTTATTCAAGAAAATTGTACCTGAGCACACATTTGTGTACGACAATAAAGACAAAATTTATGATAAACCTTGCAGCATGTGGATTAAGTTAAATAGTAATTAATTATTATTGAATGTTTAGATGCTTTACTAGTTAATTAATCTCCCTCTCAACCCTTGACTCTCCTAGTTAGGTACACTCAGTACGACCTCTTCAAGCATGTGTGTAGCGCTTGGTAACCTAGTAACGAGTAACGTTTGATAATCCCAGTAGTGTTGCATTGGTTCAAGATGTGTGAGACAAGTGGGAATGGATATTGGTGTTAGGAAAAATTAGAACTTAGTTAGTGAGTAGTTAATGAAAGTTAGTCACTTAGTTCTCCTTACCTTCTCCTATTAGCATAAGACATTAAAAAGATAAAAGTTATAAAAATCATATATCTCAAGCTTAACCATACAACTATGACAATACAAGTAAGTTTGGGAAGACATCGATTGATTAACCTTAAGTGTTTCATTAAGGTGCATAAGCACTTAGTCCTTCGAGTTCGACCAGATCATGCGTGAAATGCTCGTATTTGTATGGTTGAGTGTAGGGGTACCTCGCCACTCATCATTGGCACCGTTGCCGGGGACTTAGTTGTTTGTGCGCTATGTAGAACATAGGAAATCATTCATATCATTGGGATGCTAGAACGAACCCTTAGGGTTAATCAAGGATAGATAAGACAATGGTAAATTGCACACCGAACAAGATGAAAATGTCTTCTTCTTCGCCAAAAGCACTTCACCACCTAGGACTCACACAAGAGATAGTCGGCGACATAACACACGTAACCAAGATCCGCTAGTTCCTCAACAGTTTCATGTGGTATATACTCATCACGATGAGTATGTACCCAACTTTACCTTTATTCTCCATCAAGATGAACGACTGAGTTGGAGAGACTTGGAGGGTAACATAGTATTGCCTCTAGACCGAGCAGTCCCCAACATGCTCCTTCATGCTCTCACACGAATAGACATGCCTCTTTTATAAACAGAATACATTGCATGCGATCATGACACAAGGGACTATCATCCCACAGAAGCGCAACGTCAATGAGACTTGCGACAAGAGAGTTACCACACATCCTTGAAGGGTAAATGGCCCCATAACGCCCTGCACATTTTAAGCGAAATTGGGGATGGTGAACCAGTTTCAACTAGTTCCCCACCAAATGATGTTCCCCCTCCTAATGATGGTTAGGAGGCGGTGTATCAGAACCTCCACTCCACGTTCACAACCCTGGTTCTGATCCCCATGAACATGAAGTGTTCAATAAGGGAACACAAACACACGATAAGGGCAGACGTTCTGATCATAATCATGATTGGGGCTGAGACCACCGAAGAGAAGGTAGAAAACATCGTCATGATGATGGTTCTCCTTCTTCTTCACCTTCATTGTCACATTCACCCTCTCATTCAGTGTCAAGACATAGTCATAAGGAACCTAACCATGAGGATAAATGGAAATAGAGTGAAAAACATCGATGAGACAGTCGAGAATGAGGAAGAGGGTACTCTAAGGAATCAAGGCATGGAAGAAGGGAGAGTAGAGAACTTCGTAGACATCATAGATGCTATGAACGAGATGACCATGAAGAACCCCTACTTGCAACTAGAAGCATGCTAGATATCACGGAGGTCATAAGAGTTCCAACAAGGCATCAAAAGGACAGTAGGATCAAGAGGTTAGACATGAACAATATCCCATGATTTGAAGGGGGATACAATGCTAATCCTCAAAACCATTTACAAGCATTCCATAATGCATGTGCCTTGCAGAACATAGAAAACGAATGGCAAAAACTAAAGTTGTTCCCAAGGACACTAGTGAAAGAAGTTGAAAGTTGGTAACAGTCCTTAGAACTGGAATCCATTCTAAGGTGGAGTATGATGTTATAATTGTTTAATGATAAGTACCAAATGTACTTCCAAGTGTCTAACCTACGAAACAAAATCCAATAATGGAAGCAGGGAAATCATAAACCCTTGGATGCTGCCATGGGCCATTATTATGCACTATTACATTATTGCCTGGGCCATGGATATTCGCAACGGGATCAACTATGCCATCTCGTAGATGGACTTAGGCATGAAACAAGGAGAACCCTTTGAATGTATGCCCAAGGGAGATTATTAGAGCTCAAGTCTCATCAGGTTCATAGATTACTAGAGCAAGTAGCCAAGGAAGAAGGGGAGCTACGTAAGAGAGAAAGTGTAGAAGAGTACAATCGAGATCCTTCCCTCTGAAAAAGAGGAGTGAGATTCTATGAGGAGGAGGAAGAGTCACCACTTGAAGAGATGGTGAATAGGAAAACCTTATCTCTCCAAAAGTTAACAACAAAAGTATCGGCAAAGGTAGACCAAATGTGGGACTCCATGGATAGTAGGTTTGAAACCATTCTTAAAATCATAGAGGATTCTAGGGAGCCAGGTAGTGAATATGACAAAAAGAAAAAAGAAAGAACTGGACAATGCATGTAACAAAGGTAAGGGTAAAATGGCCATCATCGAAGAGGTTGTGGATTCAGATACGGACAATGACGATGGATGTGAGATATGCCAATACGACCATCCTAAGGGATGTTGTCCAGTAATCTAACATCTGCAAGAGTCTGGGGTGTATGAACTCAATCCATGACTTAACAAATGTCAAGCACCCCAACGGTTACCTTATCACCAAGGTAACCCAAGGCAGTTCCACCAACCTTCAACGTATTATCCAAGTGGAAATCCACCACAACCTATTGAGAAACATCAATAGTGAAAATACCCACAGTCATGGGGGATGCCCCCACCAAGGCAAAAATACCCCTACCGACAACCGGATCCATATGGCTACTACGTGCAGCAGCTAATCTCTCCACATGACTTTGTTGATCACGTGACATCACAACATCACTACCAAGCTTGGGAGTATTATAAGACTCCTTCTCCTAGGGGAGATAATCCATAGACATACCATCCTCCAAATCCATTCGCAACTCTCACACCGATAGCTCCATTACCATCTGCTCTAGCAATGCAAGGGGAACTCCCCACTCAACCGTAGCAACACAATGCTACGACGGCTGTGAATATTCAACCCCCTACTATTTCTAACAACCATATGAAGAGAAGATCTTTCTTTAGAACCAATAGTCCAACCAACCCCTGACAACCACAAGCAGTTGAACCTTTGAATGCCTCTCCATTAAAGAAGGCTTCAGAGCTCCCTTCAAACCAAAAATCGAGCTCAACGCATACAGTTATGTTAACACATGCCGTTACTGACTGGATTAAGGAGGGCCACCTTCCCAGGAAATTCTCTAACCTTGAAAGCCCTCTAATCTATCTCCAAGTCACTGGGAATGAACCATGTAAAGCTCTTCTGGACTCAGGTTCCGGAGTCAACTTAATATCGTAAGATATGTACAAAGCATGGAACCTGCCTCCATTAAAGAAGAGCAATATTCACCTAGAGCTAGCTGACCAGTCCATCACTGTTCCCTTGGGACTAGTGGAGGACATTGTTACCACTGTGTGTGGATGGTCATACCCAGTTGATTTCCTAGTGATACAAGTAAACACTGATAAAAGGGACTTCCCAATAATCATAGGAAGGACATGGCTAAGTACCATAAATGCATGCCTAGGAATCTGTGATCTTTCCCTAGAAATATCTAAGGAAAACACTTTTGGGAAGATTAAGAAAAAGAAAGTTGCATGCATCACATACAATGATACAAGGTGTGATTATGTACGAGAATGTTCAGCATTGCTTGCATGCAACCGGTGTGCACAAGAAATTAACATACAAAAGTGCCTATATGTAGAAACCACACAACAAGAAGACACCCAGTGGTTGATAGCTGATCAAGAGAGCAACTCACCAACGTGCATGGAACTAACTGAAGGAACAACTTGCACTCATGTCGAAAGCATAGACGCACTAGAGAAAGAGCGTCGCCAACTTCCAAACCTTAACCTGAAAACATCAATTGGGAGAATTTGGAAACTCCTAAAAAACATAAACAAGTGCTCCGATAAGAGATTACTAGTCAATGTGCAACAGACCAAACCTTACCATGAATCTAGAACGGTCAATGCACATAATACCTCAGAGAAGGGATGACCCCGCTCATTATTTCGGATCTCCACCTTCCAACTCAGTCATGGGGGAGATGGCCACCTCTGCTGATCAATCGAGGCCCTCAGTTCCTTTTTAAGTTTTTGTTTTACACATTTTTGTTTTACAAATTTCTTTAACTTTTCTTGTTTTTGTTCTGCACCATTGTTTCTACTCTTTCATTTCTTTGTGTGTTTGGTTATTTTGTTAGGTTTGTCACCTAATTAGTGCTTCTGATGGTGGTATGAACTGTATTCTATTGATTGCTACTATTTGGTTTTTACCTTGGAGTTATAATGTTGATACTATGGTATGGTTCTCTTGATATAATAGGTAATGAGTCCATGTCATCCATACATCCATGAATTTCTATGATCTCTCTTGGCTTGGAACTATACAGTCCCTTTCTTTAAATAATAGAACTATTAACAAATTGGTGACTGAGCAGTTCTAAAACTAAGGAAGGACTCAAGGTCTGAAAAGGATGTGACTTCAAGGGGATTTGATGCATTTGTGCTAGCCATTCTCTTGAGTGCTTGGATGTTTTCTTCTTGGATTTTCCTTACCATTTCGATGTTGCTCCATTATCGGGAAGTTGAGATAATAAAAATAATAAGTCTTTGCATGGTGTGGTTCTCACTCCAAAAAAAAACAACACAATGAGAATTCAAAGCACACCCCTTAGACAAAATAATCATTTAGGCTACAAGCACTGGTTATGGAACTAAACAAACATGTTCCCTCTAACTATGGTCCTCTCTCACTTCCTACTTCTCCCTTTCTGTTTCTTCGGAATTGTGGTGACTCTTTGGTGGAAGCATTCTTGCTACTTCAAGTGGATGGATTGGCCAAGTGTATTAATGCGAAGTCACTGGATGTGGATTGTTTAAGGCTAGATTTGGAATGAGATCTACTAAGTCACATTAACCATGAATACACAAGGGGCTGTACACCACCTCATTCTTGGGACTCCATTCCGTTCTATGCTCCTCATCATTCTTTCTCCATTTTCCACCTCATTGCTAATTGTATCAATAGTCTATATTTTGGTTGATGCATTGTTTTCTTTTTGGTAAATTCTTGTGATTAAGACCTTAACTCTTACTTCCAAATGGAATTTCTAGAGACTATGGACTCTTTGAATGTGGGATTGTTAGGGCATTAAGGGCATGAGCCTGCTTTGGGGAGGACCCACTGGCATTCCTACTTGGTGCATCAGTTAACTTCTTTCCTTTAAACATTTTCACAATCGACATTTATTTTGTTCATTCCCATATCTAACATCCATTTTATTGGCGTTGCCATTGTTTCTTTTTATACATCTTTCTTATCCCTTATATTTTTCCATTCTATCGCTATCGGAGGATCGCTCTTAGTCATGGGGATCCTGGTCCAATTTTTTCAATTTTCTTCTAACCCCTACACCTTGGGTAGTCACCAGTGTTATACCTCCAGAATCCGTATTTGCCATATCACAACTCAGCCAATGGACCGTACACCGAGGCAAGGTATCAATTGCATTGTGATTTGTTTATCCTTGCTAATATGAGACTGTGTTGTGTGTGTAGATGGCAATCATACAATAATGGATTGGAGCTGGAGGAAACACTTAGGATGGACTGGTGCTGGAACAGTCATGCAAGGAACAAGATTGATGGCGTGGTTATGGATGGACAGCGGAAGGCGTAATTTTGGCATCAGTAGCAACACATCTTCTTCTTTTCTCTCTCTTCTCTCTCAACTGCCAAATAAGGCCAGATGTCAAATGTGTATAGTGTTCACTCTTGTGGTCATGAATACTAATATTGCCATGTATTGTAATGATGATCTGTTCATGTGTCACCCCATTCACCATTAGTGTCATTCAAGTCAATCATCCCATACCTTCCCAATATTTTGTAAGGAACTTAAGGACAAGTTTTCATTCAGTCACGGGGGTATGGTAAGCCATGATATTATGTATGCGATATTACATCCGCCCCACGATATCACGTATGAAATATCGCATCCTGTCTCATCTTTTATAAATAAGAGGCAGCTTCCCTTGTTCAAGGCGGTTAGACCTAGATCCTTAGCTAAAATCTTGCAGTTTTACCATTCCAGAGTTAGAATAATTTCCATGTGCCTGCAGTAGGAGTCTTAAAGTGAACAGATCTTTATTCGAGCAAATTGTACCTAAGCACACATTTGTGTACGGAAATAAAGATGAACTTTATGATAAACCTTGTAACATGTGGATTAAGCTAAATAGTAATTAATTATTGTTGAATGTTTAAATGCTTTCCTAGTTAATTAATCTCCCTCTCAACCTTTGACTCTCCTACTTAGGTACACTCAGTACGACTGTTTCGAGCACATGTGTAGCGCTTGGTAACCCAATAACGAGTCTCCTTTAGTAATCACAACAGCATTGCACTAGTTCAGGATGTGTGTGGCAAGTGGGAATGGATATTGGAGTTAGGAACAATTAGAACTTAGTTAGTGAATATTTAATGAAAGTTAGTCACTTAGTTCTCCTTACCTTCCCCTATTAGCATAAGACATTAAAAAGATAAAAGTTATAAAAATCATATACCTCAAGCTTACTTAACTATACAACCATGAAAATACAAGTAAGTTTGGAAAGACAACGATTAATTAACCTTAAGTGTTCCATTTATGCGCGTAAGCACTTAGTCCTTGGAGTTTGACCAGATCTCACGTGAAACGCTCGTATTCGTATGGTTGAGTGTAGGGGTACCTCGTCACTCATCACTAATAATACCAAATATTTTTCTTCTTTGTTTCTTGATCAATTGCAACTTGCAATCCTAAGATTATGACCTCGATATAACTCATAGGAGCGTACAAATCATCACTTGATATAAAAACTATAGATTTTTGAATTTGCCATAGACTATAGCTAATTGTGATCTATAGTAGTCCACAAAAGTAAACTAAAATTGATTGTGACTTACAGTTAGGTCACAGTTGTTTACCCAAATGTAAAAATGTACATAAATGACTATAAGTTAATACCAAATATAACACATAGTTCCTATGATTCCTAGGATATTTTAAGAATGAAAAATATGTCAAGAAGGTGGGTTGATGTCCTCATCATCTCTTAAAATGATACTTGTCTCAATTAGACATTGCACTTAAAATAACATTAAGCCCCCATAAATGCAAATCATTCTAATACCCATATGACATTCTTAGGTCATTCACCACTCGAATGTGTTAAATACCCATGCATATTTGTCATTCGTGTCTTGATTATATTAGAATAGGCTTTCTTGATGACTTTAATGAAGTTTGATCTTTAATTGCATCCTTGAGAACTTCAAGACTATTCTCTAAGTTTGATCCTAGAACATTACAACAATCTGAACTCAAATTTGAAACTTTAAAAACATTTGAAATAGGAGAATCATTTGAAAAATCAATGTCATATGCATTAGAATTAATCTTGATCCTAATTTTGATTGGACAAATGCTCTTTAAAGATTCTTCATTTAATTTTTTAGAAAAAAATATAATGGGGTTAGCCTCTTATGAAAGCATGTCACTAATAATAAGTCCACTTGCATTCACTTCAAGTTCAACAAGTTTGGAGAAATTTGAAATTTCCAATATTGAACCAATATAAATTTTTTGCTTCAAAGCTTGAAATGATTTCTACTTAGCATCATCCATACAAAATTTGGATTCTTCTTCAAACATTGTTAACATAAATCATGTAATAAATCTAAAATTTTTACTAAATCTCTTATAGAAACCAATCAAACTAATAAAAAATCTCGCCTCTCCCACATCTCTAGATAAGGCCATTCCTTGATTACCTTGATCTTACTTGGCTTCATCTTCACTTTATTCTTGTAGACAACATGACCTAAATAAATAATTTCTTTTCTTAGGAAATGAAATTTCTTAGCATGGATGACTAATTGAGCTTCATCCAACTTTGAGCACATCATTCTCAAGTGTTGCACATGCTCATCCTCATAAAGAAGAATGTCATCATGCAACATTTACCAATTAAATCCCTTAAAACATCATGTATAAGCCTCATAAATATAGTTGGGGCAATGGTTAGTCTAAAAGACATGAATAATCATTCATACGAACCATTAGATGTTTTAAATATTTATTTTCATTCATCCCAATTGATGAGTGGCAAGTAGACCCTACTCCCAACCATACAAAACACTAAGTGTTCACGTGCAATCCGATTGAATTCTATGATCTTATAGCCTTCTAAGTACACTAGTCTCTAGAAAGTGAAACTAACCATTGCAACCATTATCTTCCCAATTACACTTGTGAAATGCAAAGGTATGGCTAAGTGCAACTGAGGCATATGAATTTTATCATTTTTTACATTTTGTATTCTAAGTCACCTAAGAATAGAGAATGATGAATAAATCTAATTAAGTGCTAATTTAATCTAACTAGCTAACATGTAACTAGCCCTAACATAAGCATCCATTCCCACTTGCTATACATATCCTAAATATGTTTAATGCCACTAGGTTATCAAATGTTAATAATTACTAGGATTACAAAGCATCAATTGTATGCTTGAAGTGGTCATACTTATGTGCTTAATTAATTACTATTTAATTTAGCTTAGTCTAGCTTAATTTAGCTTAATTAATTACTTAATTACTTAAAACATTAAAGAAAATTACTTAAAATATTAAATGCATAAAAGAAATAATTAATCTATTTCAAAGTGCTATAAGGTTTATCAAAAAGCTCATCTTTATTGTTGTACATACTAGCGTGCTTAGGTACAACAATGTTCAAATAAAGACCCATACACTCTTTGACTCCTACTACGGGCACTTAGAAAAATATTCTAACTTATGAATGGCAAAACTACAAGAGCTTCACTACAACTATTTAATGTATGCCATAAATGTGGTTGGTGAGCACATATTTATAGGCAAAATAGGAAGCCCTATCGATGGGTACACATCAATGAGTCAAAGCCTACATCAACGGGATCATAGCCCCATGACTAAATGAAAAATTATCCTTGAGTTCTTTACAAAATTTGGGAAGGTGTGGGATTATTGATACCCTAAACAAACACACAAACTATACAATAATAACTAAGTGACCAAAGTATATGGTTTTACAATGATTAAAAAATTTTGGTATTCAGGATGATAAAATTGAACACTAGGACAAAATTAACAAACATAATTCCCTAGATGAAGTGAAGATGTTGGAGACAATCAAACGGTCCCAAGTGGTGAAGGCTCCTAAGGCTTTGAAGGATCTTCTTCTACTTTAGGTGCATGTGGTGGTTGAGGTAGTTATGTTTGTCTGGCAATAGCTACAACATCTAGTGGAAGATGAAAGACATCCAACAGTGCTTTCATCTTCACCTCCTTTCCCCTAGGATCATTCACGATCCATGCAACATCTCGAATGTGGGTTGGAGTGGGAACATACTAGGGATAGGGCATTGTTGAAAATAGCTCCTTCATGTTGACAATCCAGGTAGTGAAACGTTTGTGCTCTACATCAAACACCTTGATTACATTCTATAGCTCTTAGTTATCGTCCATCCTTTTGGCTAGGTTCTCAATAGTAGATCTTTGATCAATGAATTGTGCCCTGAGAACCTTGAGTTAAGCATTAGTAATCTCAAGCCTTTGGTTGGTCTCCTTATGGGTTTTGAACTTTGCCTTATATAGCAAGTACAAGCTAGCGACTTGCTTCTCCAAGTTTGATTATGGCCATTCGGTAATCAACATTACTAGATCTATATAATGGAGATTGGCAGGCTCCATATACTCTGTCAACTCCTTAATCTATAGCTCTTTCATGTAGATTTCTACTTTATTGTAGTCATTAAGCCCATTAAAGATATGTTGCTAAACATCACCTCCTTACTTGAGTTGTTGAAGGGCCTCATTGACTTTTTCATTTGTCATTTGGAGTGTTTTTCATTAGCTTCTTTCTATACACTAACCTGATCTCTATAATTGTTCTCAAATCTCTCAAATTTGAGAGCCTCATTCTTCTAGGAAGCTATCTTTATTGTAAATTTTTGGTGAAGAACTCAGACTTCATTTATAGAGAGATTTCTATTTTTAAATAAAAATCTTCTCAGTTTAGTGTTTACTATGGCTAGGTTCTCCTATTGTTGATGGACAGATTCTTGCATCTATTGCTACTACACATTAACATTTTGCAGGCAATGATTCTCTATGATTAGGATTTCATTCTCATGGCACATGTGAACCAAGTTCTTCTGAATGGTGTATGTATTGGCATTGGCCATGGATTGGTCAAAGATGGCTATCTCCTTTGCATTCTCAACCTGTTTGAGCCTATCCTTAAGCTGTTGGAAAGCTTCATCATGTGTTAGGGTAGGTTTGAGAAATGTAAGATTAGTGAGGTGGGCTCTTAATTCTGCAATCTCTACAGCCAAGGTTTGATTCTAAGCTAGGGTTGTTTCGAGTTGCTCCTCCAATATCATACACTTACCCCTTACTTCAAGCAACTTTGACTAGGTTATTATGATGGTGTCTAGAAGATCAAAGATATCTAGGATTGGTTGCCTAGTTCTTACTAGTCGATCTAGCAACTCTTCATGCTAGGATATATTTAATTTTCCACTAACTATTCTTACAGATGTCTATACATCTTTAAGTGTAGAAATGCCTAGTATAGACATCACATGTGCATTTAGAGCCTTGGCAATTCTATTAGCAACCATCTCTACTTCCATCTCTTGCCCATGATGCTGCATCACTAAGACAGTTGCCTCCTCACCCTCCTCTAGATGCACCAAAAAAGTAGTAACATGCCTAGAGATTTCTAGGAATTGTTGCTATTGAGAGAGAGATACCATTACCTCTTGGCTATTTATATTTTATCTCACATGCAATTTCATTCTTTGGGCTAAGAAAATTGGTCCATCTTCCTCCATCTAGCTAATGGTTTGAGCCACTTTGTTGAGATAACTCATCACTAGGCGATACACAGATGGGTTGCCACCACTTATTCCAACTTGTTGCTCTTTTCATGCAACAATTGCTCTCAGATCTCATGCATGTTCTCAAGGGTAGTGTGGGCCTCCGGTGTTGTCTCATAAGTGGGTGGAAAAGGTGGTGGTTGTTACTCCTCTTCTTGAATGATCTTGGTAGGCATCTTATCTTTCATCGTTTCAACCCAAGAAGCAGATGGAGCACATCAGACAACATCATTAGTGTAGTGTGTTATGCCTTCTCTCTTACATAATTTTTTGATGAGGCATGGGAAGGGGAGTTCCCTCCTTTCATATTCATTTTCTTTAAATCACTTCTCTATCTCAAGATAGATCAGTTGTGGAAGTTTGAAGGGAAATTGATCACTTAGAGCAACACACTCATGAGCAGAGAAAGTGGTGATCTTACTTGGACTCACCATTGGATTAGTGGAAGGCCATAATATTAAAGTATGTGTGCTCCACCATGGTAATCATGTCAAGCTCCTTATGATTGACTCCATAACACCATTGCGTCCATTCCTTCTTAACACTAGGATTTGATTGAATTGAAATTTCTACAATGTTGTCCTCAGTTTCTGCTAACACAAGCACCTCTATGATGGCTTTCACTAAGCAGGACACTGAAATGTCCTTAATTTTGATCGTTGAACTAGCCTGTCGATTGTTTCAAAAGAGATATGTCTCTCCCATGTATCACTCCCCACTAGAAGTGATTATGGGCCACATGGGAGAGTTTTGTAGCTAAGCTTTGAATTCTGGTGATGCAAATTCCAAGAAAGATCCAAAGTTTAATTCTTGAAGCATCAATTTCTAGACCTCCTTGTTCACGATCTACCTAAGGCAGGCTTCTGTTAAGGTCACCTCAAGGTTTGATCTAGGCTTAGGTGCCTTATCTCGGTAAGGCTGTTTTGTTGCCACAACTTCTTTGGGGATCTATTAGATAGATTCCACTTCAAGCTCCTCTTGTAGAGGTCCCATTACATGGGTCTCTACCTACTTATGGGCCTGTCCTTAGCCCTTTCCTATTCTTGACTATTTGTCCCTTGGTTGGTGATGAGTGGCGAGATACCCCTACACTCAACCATACGAATACAAGCGTTTCATGCACGATCCGGTCAAACTCCAAGGACTAAGTGCTTACGCACCTTAATGGAACACTCAGGGTTAATCAATCATTGTATTCCCAAACTTACTTGTATTGTCATGGTTGTATGGTTAAGTAAGCTTGAGGTATGTGATTTTTATAGCTTTTTGTCTTTTTATGTCTTCTACTAATAAAGGAAAGGGAGAGAGAACTAATGACTAACTTACATTAACTATTCATTAACTAGTTTCTAAATGTTCCTAGCACCAGTATCCGTTCCCACTTGTCGTACACATCTTGAACTAGTGCAACACTGCTGGGATTACCAAATGCTAATCATTACTGGGTTACCAAGCACTACACACATGCTTGAAGTGGTCGTACTGAGTGTATTTAACTAAGGGGGTTGAAGGTTGAGAAAGATATTAATTAACTAGGAAAGCATTACATAATTATTAATTACTAATTAGCTTAATCTGTATGCTTCAAGGTTTATCATAAAGTTCATCTTTATTTTCGTACACAAAATTGTGCTTAGGTACAAATTGCTCAAATAAAGATCCGTTCACTCTATGACTCCTACTGCAGGCACATAGAAATAATTTCAACTCTGGAATAACAAAACTGCAAGAATCTGGCTAAGGGTCTAAGTCTAACTATGGAACAAAGGGCGCTGCCTCTTATTTACAGAAGATGAGGCAGGACGTGATATCACATGGCGGATGCGATATCGCGTACGCAATATTGTGGCTCATCAGTTGGGATGGTCCTCCTTCTTGTGCATGTTTTCCCTTAGGTGCCATCTACAGTTATAACATAATCAAGATTAACATTTAATGTGTAACTTATAACATTTAAGTACCTTTCTCATTGGGTGGTTACACTTTAGGTTAAGTTTGAACCATGGCATATTGATTATTTTATTATTATTTTGATGATCTTTAACTCAGAATGTTACTAGAACTTGTTGGAAGGTGATGAGACATGATTCGCATGAGTTGCGATATCGCATCCCATGCGATATTGCGTCCTCCCCTGCGATATCGTGTATGCAATATCGCGGTCCACTGCCATATCTATAAATAAGAGGCGGCACTCCCCTTATTTCCCATCCTAGGCTAGAAGTAGGAAAACTCTAGCAGATTGATCACTCCAGAGATAGAATATTTTCCATGTGCCCGCAGTAGGAGTCCCCAAGTGAACGGATCTTTATCCGAGCAACATTGTACCTGAATGCAAGTTGTGTACGGCAATAAAGATGAGCTTTGTGGATAAACCTTGCAGTGCATAGAATAGGATTTATTACATGTTATTTCTTACCTGTTATTTATTACCTTGTAGTAGCGTGGCATGAGTACGACTTGATTACGAGCATTTACAGATGTGTACGAATAATCAAGGAATCGGCTGCTCATCGCGATTAGATTCTCTCACCCTCAACTCCTAGAATGTGGAATGAGTACGACTTGATTACGAGCATCTAAGGATGTGTACAGTTACTCAAGGAATGGATGCTCATTATGCTTAGGCTAGTTAAGTGCCTTAGTACGACCACTTCGAGCACGTGCGTTACGTGTGGTGATTCCAGTAATGATTAGCGTTTGATAGCCGTAGTTGCATAGTTTAGGGTGTGTACGGTAAGTGGAAATGGATGCTGACACTAGTTAATTTAGACTTAGTCATTAGTTAGAGTTAGTTAGTTTCTCAACCCTTCACCTCGATAGCATAGGAGAAAAACATAAAAGACTATAAAAATCATATACCTCGGACTTACTTAACCATACACCGTCACAACTACAAGTAAGTCTGGGAAGACAACGAATGATTAACCCCAAGTGTTCCATGGGGAGTGTAGGCATTTAGTCTGCAGAGTTTGACTGGATCGTGCATGCTACGCTCGTTTCATATGGTTGAGTGTAGGGATACCTTGCCACTCATCATTAGCGCCGTTGTCGGGGACTAAGTGGTTGTGCACTGAATAGAACATAAAGGATATCACTCACATCGTTGGAAGCCCAAACGAACCTTCAGGTGAATCAAACGAGAAAATTTATATAATGGTAAATTAGCACACCGATAAAAATGCCTTCTTCTTATAAGATCAACTCACCACCTAAGGACCATACAAGAGACAGTTGGCAACATAAAACACATAACCAAAATCAGCCAAGTCCTAAATATTATAAGATAGTTTATACTCATCCCGATGAGTATATTCCAAACTTTACTTTTATCCTCCATCAAGATGAACAGCTGCAATGGAGGGATTTGCAAGGTAACATAGTGTTACCCCCATATCGATTAGTCCCTAACATGCTCTTCTGTGCCTTGGAACAAATTGGTAGACTAAGTTATACTCTGAATACATTACAGAAGATTTTGACATGAGGGATTATTATCCCATAGATGCCCAACGTATGAGGGACCTAGGGTAGGAGAGTCAGCATACTTTTTTGAAGGGTAAATCCCTGCACGTCCTTAGCAAAATAGGAGATGAGGAACCCCTTATCACGGGTTCTCTAACAAATGATGTTCCCCCTCCTAACGATGGTGAGGAGGTTGGGTATCAAAACCTACGCTCAACGATACATAACACTGGTTCTGATGCCCGTGAACACCAACTATTCACAGAGGGAACAACCACTTATGCTAAGGATGAGCACTTAGATCATCATCACGATCGGGACCGTAGCAGCCGAAGAGAAGGCAAGAAACATCATCATGGAGATGGTTCTCCTTCTTCTTCTCCTTCATCCTATCACTCACCCTCTTCTTCCACATTTGGGCGTAGCCATCATGAACACAACGGAGAGGATAAAAGTAAGAAAAATGAGAGACCTCGACGGGAAATTCGAGAGAGAGGACAAGGGTAAAGACGTAGGGAGATTAGGGAACAACGAAGACATCACAGGCATCATGAAAGAGATGATCATGACGAGCCCCTACTCACAACCCGAAGTATGCTTGACATAACGGAGGTAGTTCGGATTCCCACAAGGCATTTAAAAGATAGTCGAATCAAACATTTAGACATGAACAATATCCCACGATTTGAAGGAGGATACAACGTAGATCTTCAGAATTATTTACAGGAATTCCACAATGCCTGTGCCTTGTAGAATATAGAAAATGAGTGGCAAAAACTTAAGTTGTTTCCCAGTACACTCACCAAAGAAGCAGAGAGTTGGTACTAGTCCTTAGAATCGGAAACCATTAGGAGGTGGAGTACAATGCTAGAACTATTCAACGATAAGTATTAGATGTACTCCAGAGTGTCAAACTTGCGTAAGCAGAACCAAGGATGGAAACAAGCTCATGACGAACCCTTGGATGCTGCCATGGCCTGCTACTACACATTGTTACATCGTTGCCTAGGCCATGGGTACGCTCAGTGGGATCAAATTTTCCACATCGTGGATGGGCTAAGGCATGAAACTAGAAGAACCCTTGGAACTTATGCCCAAGGAAGACTCTCACAACTTAGAGCCCATGAAGTACATAGCTTGTTGGAACAAGTAGTAAAAGAAAAAGGTGAGCTACGAAAAAGGGAAAGTGCAGAAGAATACAACCACAATCCCTCCCTTCGAAAGAAGGGAGTGAAATTTTGTGATGAGGAGGATGAGTCACCACTCGAAGAGTTGGTGAACCAGAAAACCTTGCCGATCCAAAAATTAACAACTGAAGTATCGGCTAAGATGGACCAATTGTGGGATTCTTTAGACTCCAGACTTAAAAGCGTCTTGAAAATTGTAGAGTCTAAGGAGGAAGGAAGTAATGACAAAGGTAAGACAAAGCAGAGAGATTTAGGCCCTGCACATAATAAAGGTAAGGGGAAAATCATTATCTCCGATGAGGCTGTGGACTCTGACACAGACGATGATGGTGGATGTGAGATCTGCCACTATGACCATCCTAAGGGATGTTGTCCAATTATCTCACATCTATAGGAGTTTGGGGTGTATGCGCTAAATCCAAGACTTAACCAATAGCAAACACCCCACAGGTTACCTTATCCACAAGGTAACCCCAGGCAGTTCCACCAACCACTAACGTATTATCTAAGTGGAACTCCATCACAACCCATTGGACAGCATCAGTAGTGGTAATACCCACAGTCATGGGGGATGCCACCGCCAACACAACAGTACCCTTACCGGTAGCCTGATCCTTATGGTTATTATGTGCAGCAGCCGATTTCTCTAGGTGACTCTATGGGTCACACAACTCCCCAACGTCACTACCAAGTTCGGGAGTACTTTAGGAGGACTCCTTCTCCTCTGGGAGACACTTCATACCCACACCATTACCACTGTGTGTGGTTGGTCTTACCCAGCTGATTTCCTAGTGATTGAAATAAACAACAACGAAGGGGACTTCCCAATTATAATGGAAAGGGCATGGCTGAGTACAGTAGACGCATGCCTTAGGATCCACGATTTTTCCTTGGAAATTTCTAAGATAAACATTTAAGGAAATATCAAGAAGAGGAAAGTTCCATGCATCACATACAGTGATTCATCGGGTGATGACATGGAGGAAATGCCTCCATGCAGCAGGTGTGCCCTTGAAACTTTGCAACAAAGATGCCTGTATGTAGCAGCCACACAACCAGTAGTAGACACCCCGTGGTTGACAGCTACTCGAAAGAGCAACCAAATATGCATGGAACGAACTGAGGAAACCCATGCCCATAACAAAAGCATANATTTTCTAGTTTTTGTTTTACAACTTCCTTTAACTTTTCTTGTTTTTTATCTTACAACATCGTTTTACTTTTTCCATTTTTGTGTGTGTGTGTGTGTGTTCCACTGTGTAAGTTTGTCACCCAATAAGTGTTCGGAATGATGGTATGAACTATTTTCATATTGATTGCTAATGTTTGGTTTTTACCTTTAAGTCACAATGTTGATACTAAGGTATGTTTCTTTTGATATGGCAGGCAATGAGTTCACTTCGTCTATCCCTCCACCAAGTTCAATGGTCTCTCTCAGCTTGGAAATGTACAGTCCCTTTTTAATAAGAACTTTAACAAATTGGTGATTGGGCATTTCTCAAACTAAGGAAGGACTCAAGGATTGAAATGGGTGCGACTTCAAGGGAACTTGATGCTTTTGTGTTGGCCGTTCTCTTAGGTGCTTGGATGTTTTCTTCTTGAGTTTTCTTGCCGTTCCACTGTTACCCCAATTATCGAAAGCTGAGATAATAAAAATAAGAAGTCTTTGCATGGCATGGTTCTCACGCATAAAAACACAAAACAGAAAAAAAAAACAAAAAAAAAAGAAGAAGAAAAGAAAAAAATGAGAATTCAAAGCACACCCCTTAGATGAATAAACTTGGGCTACAAGCACTGGTTATGGAACCAAAAGTGTTCCCTCTAACTAAGGCCCTTCTCGCTTCCCATTCTCTCATTTGTTTCATGGGAATGGTGGTGGCTCTTTGGAGATGCATCCTTGTTATCCAAGTGGATGGTTTGGCCGAATGCATTGATGTGAAGTCACTGGATTTGGTTGGTTTGAGGCCGAAGTTGGAATGAGAATTACTAAGTCACATTAATCATGAACTACACAAGGGGTTATACACCACCTTGTTCTTGAGATTCCATTCCATTCTCTTCTTTTCATCCTTCTCTCCATTATTCACCTCATTGCCGGTTGTATCATTAGTGTATATATTTTGGTTAATGCATTGTTTTCTTCTTGATAAATTCTTGTGGTCAAGACTTTAACTCTTATATCAAATGATATTCCTAGAGCCTACGGACTCTTTGAATGTGGGTTTTTCAGGGCACTAAGGGCATGAGCCTGCTTTGGGGAGGACCCACTGACATTCCTATTTGGAGCATCCGTTAACTTCTTTTCCCTAACATTTTTGCAATTAATTTTACTTTGTTCATTACCATCTTGACATCCATTTCATCGATGTTATAGTTGTCCCTTTTTATCTATCTTTCTTAATCCTTTTCTTTTTCCATTCTAACGCTTCTGAAGGTTCACGATTAGTCATGGGGGTACAGGGCCTGATTTTTTCAATTTTCTCCTAGCCTCGAAATTTTTTATTTTCTTCCTAACCCCTACACCTTCGGTAGTCATCATTAATATATCCCCAGATCCATATTAGACATACTACAACCCAACCAATGGACTTACACCGAAGAAAGGTATTAATTACATGATGATTCATTTACCCTTGCTAATATATGATTGTGTTGTATGTGTAGATGGCGATCATACAATAATGGATTGGATCTGGAGCAAACACTTGAAATGGAGCCATGCTGGAAGTAGCTATGCAAGGAGCAAGATCGATGGCGCACTTATGGATGGACAATGAAAGGCGCAATCTTGGTGTTGGCAGCAGCAAGACTTCTTCTCTCTTCTTCTCTCCTCTTCTCTCTTCTCTTTTCTCTCAGCTGCCAAATGAGGCCTGATGTCAATGTAATAAGGTGTTCACCCTTGTTGTCATGAGCACCAGTTTTTTCAAGTCTTGTAATGATGATCTGTTCACATGTCATCCCATTAGTTCCATTCCCCTCAATAATCCCATACCTTCCTAATATTTTGTAAGGAACTCAAGGACGAGTTTTCATTCAGTCATGGGGGTATGATGAGACACGATTCGCATGAGCCGCGATATCGCATTCTCCCCTGCGATATCACGTACGTGATATTGCGATCTGTCACCATATCTATAAATAAGAGGTGGCACTCCCCTTATTTCCCATCCTAGGCTAGAAGTAGGGAAACTCTGGCAAATTGATTACTCTAGAGATAGAATATTTTCCATGTGCCTGCAGTAGGAGTCCCCAAGTGAACGGATCTTTATTCGAGCAACATTGTACCTGAACGCAAGTTGTGTATGGCAATAAAGACGAGCTTTGTGGATAAACCTTGCAGTGCATGGAATAGGATTTATTACATGCTATTTCTTACCTGTTATTTATTACCTTGTAGTAGCACGGCATGAGTACGACTTGATTACGAGCATTTACGGATGTGTACGGCTAATCAAGGAATCGACTGTTCATCGCGATTAGATTCTCTCACCCTCAACTCTTAGAATGCGGAATGAGTATGACTTGATTACGAGCATCTAAGGATGTGTACAGTTAGTCAAGGAATGGATGCTCATTATGCTTAGGCTAGTTAAGTGCCTCAGTATGACCACTTTGAGCATGTGTGTTACACATGGTGATCCCAGTAACGATTAGCGTTTGGTAGCCGTGGTTGCATAGTTTAGGGTGTGTATGGTAAGTGGAAACGGATGCTGACGCTAGTTAATTTAGACTTAGTCATTAGTTAGAGTTAGTTAGTTTCTCAACCCTTCACCTCGATAGCATAGGAGAAAAACATAAAAGACTATAAAAATCATATACCTCGAACTTACTTAACCATACACCATGAAAACTACAAGTAAGTCTGGGAAGACAACGAATGATTAACCCCAAGTGTTCCATGGGACGTGTAGGCATTTAGTCTACGGAGTTCGATCGGATCGCGCGTGCTATGCTCGTTTCATATGGTTGAGTGTAGGGATATCTCACCACTCATCAGAAGGGTTTAACGCTTATAATTTGATGTTTTAATGTTGGTTTCTTTGTTAACCGTTTGTGGGAGTTAGAAATTTTTTGAAAACTTCTTTCATCAAAAACTTACGATTTGTAACCCCCATGACAAAGAGCTTACCTCTGGTAGCTACAAGATTGAAGAATAGAGTGAATCAAACAAATGGTTAGCAAGATATGGCTCTTGGAAGGTTCTGGGCTCTAAAAAATAAAAAACGCCCTCCTTGTTTATGAGCAAATGTGAAAATTGCTAAGACTGCTAAGTGTTCATGTTTATTTATAGGCGAGTGGACCCTTGCATTAACAAGATCTGATATACAAGGTCCCGTTGACATATGGGCTCCGTCAACAAGTACCTATCTATGGAGCTTATGCCCAAAATTCTCACTGTAAATATCTTGAAAACTATAAAGAGGTTTCTTATGAAATTGGCATCCATAGAGAGTTAGAAAAGCTATGAACATGATCAAAACATTATAAGAGGGCCTTAAAGTTCACAAAATTTGGAAAATTGAAGAATGAAATTTTCTAGAAAAAATGCCTTAAGGAGCACACAGTTGGATGCATCAATGGGGCACATGAAAGATTTGATTACCTAAATACCTAAGGATAAGAAAATTAACTATCCCAACTGAGAGATATGCAAGTGGATCCCCCCATAGTAGGCTCATGCCCTTTTTGCCCTTGCATAACCTCAACTCAGGAGTTCTTAGGCTCCATAGTTGATTAATGGATATGAAAAGTTAAGGATCGAATCCAGAAGAATCTATCTAAGAATTTTGACACCTAAAACTAAGACATTGAACAAGAACATGGAAACTAGCAGTGAGGTGAGTAATGAAAAGCCTTAATGGATGAAAGAGGAAGTGGAATGGAGTCCCTAATTATGGTCACATGAAGTCCCTTGTGAATTGTATGGTTAAATGATTTGATAAAGTCTATCATTAGTCTAGATCGAAACCAACCACTTTTAATGACTTTGCACTATCACTCTAGGACCGATCCACCTTCTCAAGACATAAGAATGCTCCCATAGATCAAAAATCGTTCCTTAATTGAGAAAAAAAGAGAAGTAGAAAGTAAGAAAGGGCCTTAGTTAGAGGGGACCTTTAGGCATGGGTAACATGTCTTTCTAATTCCATAACTAATGCTTGTGGCCTATTATTTTATCTAATAGGTGTGCTTTGAATTCCCATCATGTGTTTTTTTTTTCTTTTTTCACTTTCTCTTATTTTTTTAAATATTATGTTTTTATGGATTTTTGGATGGAAACCACATCATGCAAAGACTTATTCAACTTCCTGTTATTGGTCAACATGGAATTGTAAGAAATCCATGAAAAACACAATTGCACTCAAGAAAGTAGAAAGGTACAAAGAGTATTGAATCCCCTTGAAGTCATACCATGTTCAAACCTTTGAATCTTTCCCAAGTTTGAAAACTATGAAGATCACAAGTTCGTTAAAGTTTTATTAATGTAAAAGGGACCTCATATTTCTAAAACTAGAAAGATCATAAGTTTGGTGGATGGGTGGATGATGTGGACTCCTTGCCTGTTCCAAGAAAAAGAAACTTTATCTTAGTCATTAGTCATCAAAACTCAAAAATAGAAACTAGATATTAGTAACTAAAAACATTAAGTACAAATCACTATTAGTAAATGGCTACAACATCACTATGTCCTGTTGGAAACAAAGCACTTTTATTAGCAAAACAATAAGAAAATTCTCCAAAAATAAAGTAAAATATAAAAGAAATTGTAAAATATACAAGAAAGATAAAATGTACTAATGATGTTGAAAAACAAAAATTGGAAAAATAACAGAGTGTAAAACAAAATGTATAAAAACAAAGAAAGTGTAAAACAAAAAAGTGTGAAAATAACAAAGTGTAAAACAAAAAATTGTAAAAAAAAATGATGGAAAAACTATGGAACCACTTTAATTAGCACATATGGCCATCTCACCCATGACTAAGGTTAAATGAGGAGATTAGAAAAATTGAGTGTGGGTGTCCATTCGATGAGGCGTTGCTTACATTATCTTGCTTGGGCTCATGGAAAGGTTTGAGTTATTGCATGTTGACTAGTTGCTTTTTGTTTGGGCTCTCAGGTTTGTAAATTAACATGGCCCTAGAATAAAAGGTTTCATAAATGATGTAAGGTAATTTCAATAATGTCTGGAACTTAGTTCATTGTGGTACATGTATGGGATTCTATTAGAGGACCTTGTTTCTAAGTTGAAAGTTAACTTTTCTTATCCTAAGGTCATGATGCTTTTTTTTGAATGCCTTGTGCACTTTATTCAAGGATAGGACCACCAATCAATTCTCATTTAGCACATTAAGATTGATCAATCTTTCTTTTTCTTCTAGGCTAAGGTCAAGGTCTAAGTCATAGGCTATTGAAAGTGTATGGAGCTTGGATTAAATGGAAAGAGTTGGAAGTTTTTCGTACACCAACTCATAGGGAAAGTAGCCTATAGGGAGTTTTCATGTGCAGTGGTAGGCCCAAAGGGCATCATTGAGTTTCATGCTCCAATCTCCTATATTTTCTAATTGTTCTCATTAAGATCTTAGTGATCTCCTTATTGGTGACTTTAGCTTGACCATTGGCTTGAGGGTGATAGGGTGTTGTTAGTTTATGTTCGACCCCCAAGCATTGCATGAGCTTGTAGAAGGTAGTGCTTGTAAAATGAATATCGCTATTAGAAATTAGTGCATGTGGCACTCCAAACCTATTTACAACATTTTTTGTACAAATTATGTAGTAGTAGAAGATGTACAATTGGTGACAGTTGCTAATTCTACCTAGTTGGTACAATAGTCAATAGCTACTATTATGTACACCTTTTTATTTGACATGGATGTAATGGGATCCATGAAGTCTATGCCCCAAATTTCAAAGGATTTTAGTGGTTGGATCCATTGTTGAGACCCTTCCATTTGTGTATTCATCCCACCATCTCATTGATAGCATTCACAAGAGAAAATGAATTGGTGAGCATCCCTAGAGATTGCTGGCCAGTAATACCTTACTAGTAGGATCTTAATGACCATGCATAGTCTTATATAGTGATCCCCACAAGACCCTCATGATAATCTTGGAGAACGCATAGTTGATCTACATCAAGAACACACCAATGAACTAGGTGATTGATGCACATATTGTAAAGGTGTCTATTAATTTCCATGAAGTGTTTGGCTTGATGAAGAAATTGTTGTTTCTTCTAGTGGTCTAACTCTTGTGGCATTTCTTAAGTGAGAAGATAAGTGAGAATATCATCATGCCATTTTAGTTCAGCAAGAACTTATTCATTTATTACACCGACAAAGAGGAGTTCATTAAGAAATTGATCAAAGAGAGGGCTTTGCTCCTCTTTATTATCCCACCGTAACCGAGATAAGTGATCAGCAACCACATTCTTAGTTTCCTTTCAATATACCATTGTAAGATCAAACTAGTGTAAGATCACCAGCCATTGTATGACATGGGGGCTCACCATTGGCTTGTTCATGAGGAAGTGAATGTCACTATGATCAATGTGCATAAACACTTTGTATCCAAGCACATAGTGCCTAAATTTCTTCAAGGCATACACCACCACCATCAGCTCTTTTTCTATTGTGGTGTAATTAAGTTGTACACCAACAATGCTTTGGCTTGCATAGTGAATATAATAAGGACATTTCTAATCATCCAACTACATAAGCATAGCTCCTAAGGCATAGTTGGATGCATCCATCATGATGTGAAGTGGATAGGTTCAATCAGATGCTCATAGAATTGGTGTTTCTACAAGATTCTTCTTAAGCTACTAGAATGCTTATTTGCATTTCTTAGTCCATGTGAATGGAACATATTTCTTTGTAAGCTCAACCAATGGTTTAGCGATCATAAAGAAATTCTCTATGAATTGTTGGTAGTAGCTAGTGTGTCCAAGAAATGACTAAATGTCTTTAACGCTTTTCGGTTGGTGAGTTATTCCTTGGATGATCCTAATCCTTTTAGGGTCCATCTCAATCCCTACTTATGAGATTTTGTGGCCCAAAACAAAGCCCTCCTAGATTATGAGATGGCTATTTTGCAAATTAAGCCAAAGATTTTTCTCCATGCACCTTTTAAGCACTTACTCAAGGCAGTCTAGGGCTTTCTCAAATGTAGCACCATAGCTGGAAAAGTTATCCATGAAAACTTCCACCCCACTACTAATATGTTGCTGAAAAATACCAAGGACAAGGTACTGAAATGTTGTAGGGGCATTGCACAAGCCAAAAGACATCTTTTTATATGCAAAAGTTCCCTAGGAACTTGTGAATGTTGTTTTGGCCTGATCTTCTGGTGCTATCTAAATCTGGTTATAGTCACTATAACCATCTAGAATGTTGTAATAGTAATGCCTAGAGATAGTGTCCAATGCATAGTCCACAAATGGAAATGGAAAATCATCGTTGAACATTGTCATGTTCAACAACCTAAAATCAATATGGACCTACTACTTGCCATCTTTCTTTGGCATAATCATGAGTGGGCTAACCCACTCACTATCCATAATTAGATAGATGAACCCTAACTCAAGGAGTTGTTCAATTTCCTCTTTGATGATCTGCTTCCATTTGGGGCTCAACTACAACTGCAGTTGCCTCTTTGGCTTCATGGTTGGATCGGTATAGATGCAATGCTAGTATATCCTAGGATCAATCCATGTGAGTTCAAGATATGATCAAGCAAAGGTTGTTGGTCATTTATCAACTTTCTTCAATAGCATTATTTTTTGCTTAAGAGTAAGGTCGGCATTAATTATCACCAACTTGCCATTTCTTAGAAATGCATATTTCATGTTAGGAGGTAGAGTTTTCAACTCTAAGAGCTTTTGTTTGAAATTTTTAGGGATCTCCAACTCTCTCCAATTGGTATCATCAAGTTCATAATTGAAGAGTTGGTGATGAACTTGCTCCATTTCATCCATGCCTTCAACATAGGCACAAGTTAGGCTCTTAGTTGATTCCATGCAAAGTGTGCTACTTTCAGAATCAGCTATTAACCATAGGGTGCCCTCCTATTTTGTGGCTACTATGTATAGGAACTTTTGGATTTTAGATTCATCTACACAATGTCTATATGCTTTGATTGATGTGGTTTTGATATATCATAACTTCTGCACATTGTTGCACCCTATATTGTTATATGCAATGCATAGAACTCTCTTCTTCTTGATCTTTCCAAATGCATGTTCCTTAGAGATTTTAAGGGAAAGATGTCTAATGTCCATTTGTGCATCAACAGTGCTCAACTAATCCCTTTCCATAATGATTGGAAAACCCCTCTTGCAATTGTCAACCTTGATCACCAAGAAATTGGCAGGGTAGGACTACCCATAGACAATGGTCACAATGTCCCCCACTAATTCCAAGGGAACAGTAATGGATTGATTTGCCAATTCTAAGTGAATGTTTCTCTTCTTGAGAGGAGGTAGGTTCAAGGTGTTTACATTTAATGGAAAATCAAATTTATACTAGAACTTGAATCAAGAAGAGCCTTGCATGGCTCATTTCCAACAATCTGCAAGTAGATGAGAGGACTTCCAAGATTAGATTTTTTCATAGGAAGGTTGCCAACCTTGATTCAGTCAGATATAGTGTGAATTAACATAACTATGTGGATCTTGGGAGGCATTTGGTTTGAAGGGTTGTCGAAAGAATTCAATGGATAGGATGAAGGATACATGGGGCGATCAACCACATGAGTCAATAAGGTCTTGGTAGGGCTATTGATTTAGAAGAATGGTCTTTTTTTGGGTCTAGGTTTTGAACCACTTAGCTAAGGAACTAGTTGTAAGTTAATAACCCTTGTAGCATTATGTTGCTATGACTATGCAGGAATCTCATCCTTCATGGATAGGCGGTAATTGGGTTTATGGATGGAGGAACATGTGTTGAAGGATGAGAAGGGTGGTAAGGGTATGGGGATTCCCTTATATGAGATGGAGAATGAGTTCTGTAATACTCTAAAGGGTAGTAGTGATGTTGAAATGAAACATGACTGTAAGAGTCATGTGGAGACATGGGTTGCTGAACATAGTAAACATATGGATCTGGTTGCCTATAAGGGTACTACTGCCTTGGTAGTGGCATCTCCCATGACTGTGGGTGCTTTCACTGCTGATACTACTCATATGGTTGTGGTGGAGTCCCACTTGGATAATAAGCTTCTTGTTGTTGGTGAAACTACCTTGGATTTCCTTGAGGATAAGATAATCTTCTAGGTGCTTTCCTTTTTGCCAATCTAGGATTCAAATCATACACCCTAGACTCCTACAAGTGTGACACAATAGGGCAACCTTCCTTAGGATGTTCATATTAGCAGATGTCACACCCACCATCATCATCTAATTCTAGCTCCACAACTTCTTCCACTACAATAGCCTTGCCCTTACCCCTTTGGTAGGCACATTCAGCTTCCTTTCTTCTCCTATAGTCATGTGTCTTTGCTATTTTTAGAGCTATTTAAAATTTGTCATCCAATGATTCCCACATTTTATCCACCTTGGCCAAGATTTCGAAAATAGATTTCTAGAATGTCATAACTAAGGTTGAGAGGACAACGACTGTTCTAACTAGGATTTTGATGGCTAGAATACTGTGCGTAAGTGCTCACAGTCTTCGGAATTAAATCGGATTGTGCGTGAATGCTTGTGATTCGTATGGTTGGGCATAGGGGTACCTCACCACTCATCACTAGCTATACTCGCACTGCCTATAAAGAGATATTTGAATCTAGCACGAATGAGTAATAATAAGACATAACATATCCCTAATCAACCTCAAGAAAAGTGTTGGCACATGTTGGCCATTTAATGTAGGCTTTATGAGGTTGTGGTGATGTAAGAACTACTATACATTTTAACAAAAAAATGACTCTAGGAGACTTGCTCTACTTTCAGAACTACATGATTTCATTATCCATAATATATAAGCTTACTTGTCCAAGCCCTTATTGTTTAGTTAGCTCTAGATTCTGGTTACAAACGAGTTGCTATTATTAACGTTGATGTATGTTATGGCAATGGAACAACAAATAGGTCTTATGACCCAGATGCTATACTCATAGTTTCTTTTCAGCATGAATCATGGCTCTTTGGGATCTTCACATCCTTAAAGAGACTGACATAATGAAGTTGGTCAAAGGAAAAGAGTGGGTTATAACTAGAACATGCCTTTGCCCAATGAATTGAGTGACGAGGTTTACATGTGCACAATTATTGAGCTAGTAGTGCCATTGTAAATGAAATTCAAACCTGAAATGCTCGTGTTGGTTGTTGATCAAGATACAACTACTTTTGATCCAAATCCAAGGCAATGTCTTGACTATGGAAGATTATAGAAGAATAGGAAAAACGAATAGGGAAAAAGATTCGTGAGCAAGTAGAAATGTTTATCAATGAATGAAAGTTTTAGTTCAAGAGGGAGGATACCATGTCACTTATCCTGCTTACGGTTTTCATGCAACCCAAGCGGCAGTGGATGCAGGCCATTTTTAGCATGTGGAAGAGCAAGCACGGCTCGGGGAAGTGGTAGACATGATCCAGGCCATCAAGCGTGTTGCAAGACCCGTAGAGTATATGCAGTCGATGCTGGATTACCTAAAAATTAATGCTGTGAATTATTACAGGTTTTTATCTTCAACGGTCTGGTATTTAACCTGTTCATTCCTGGAGGATGCTGAAAATATTGCAGCAATTCTCGGAAGATTTTGAGTACCCGTTGTTAATCTTGTTCTGTTTGCAAGGACATGGAGCTATACCTAGCCCTGATGGTCACAGTTGTTGGCAGCAAAGTCGACGTAGCTTCATTACTTGTGCCACACGTCCGCTCATCACTTGTTGACCATGATGAGCATTGAAATCATGAAAAGCACCTGTGGACGCAGCGGTGGTAGATCCTTCGCCGGCGTAGCCTTCCTCTTGTAAACTAATTTCCTGTGCAGCGCCGCTACCATGTGCCACGTCGCCAACAACGAGGAACAGTGGTTTCAAGTTAGAAATCCCTACCTTTGCCGCCTTAAATCCGACGGCTTCCTTCGTCAATCTCGTCTTAAGGCTATGCGATGGATGATCAAATCTACTTCTTTGTTCCGTTCCCTATTGAAATTGTACAGTTAAGTTCGCATTTCCATTACCTTGCTTGCACCTTGTGCTCCACCGTAAACCTCTTAGACCGCTTTATGGAGAAATCTAGACAAGCCGTGGACGTCGTGGATGATGGATTTGCTAATCGTTGGATGCGTAGCGATTGCCGCAAAGCAGGATGAAGTTTATGTTCCACTGCTACAAGATTTGCAGATCGGCGGATTGGAGTATCGTTTCAATGCAAGCGCAATACAGCACATGGAGCTAGCCATTTTAACAACCCTCGACTGGCGGTTGAATGCCGTTACGCCATTCATTTATACTGAATCGATGTCACGTTGTTTGGATGTCACGTCTTGTATTCAAACTTTCCCCTCAGCTCACGGAACTAATTTTCCAAACATTGCTAGAAATCGAGTTTCTCGAATGCAGTCCGTCCATATTAGCTACTTTAGGTATGTGGCGCACCTTGGAAGAACTGGTTCCTGTACAGGCTGATTATCGTAAGTCAAACCATCACCTTCTTGTCACCATTGAGAAGCAAAAGGTACAAAGTTGCTACGAAATAATGCAAGATTTGGTGGTGGATCCACTAGTGCAGCCAGTGCGCAGGAGTGGTGCGTAGAAAAGTTTGATGGGGCACACTAAAGTGGCTACTAGTAGAACCCCCGTCAGTTTCCGAAACGGCACTGATGCAGTAAGTGAGCTACCGGACACGGCGGCAAAGGTGTAGGTCCCAAGAATAGGAAAGACTGATACAGACGGGCAGGGGCGTTGCTGAATTAGATCGAGGTCGGTCCGCGTAATTTGGGCACGTATTTGGAGGAGCATCGTCATTGAATTGAGATTGTTGCAAGTGATTTGCGGTATTTGTTTCGTTTGTATGACAGGCAGCTTGGCAGTGAGTGAATACAGGTCGATGGGTGCACATGTAGGCATGGCAGCAATTCCAATTTAACACGTGCTGCTTCGTTCTTTGCAAGTGGGCAAAGTGGCATAGACTGGAATGAGTCATCGACACTGACAAAGGAGAATGATAAACCCTTAACTCATGGATGGGATCCCAAGAGTGAAAATGTGGCAACTCTGCCATTGGTTAAACGAGGTTTCTTGTACAATAATAAGAAAGGCACTTTCATGTACAGGAAGCAAGGATTTACACTTTTTTAAAGTGATTTTTCCTCTTAATGCACCCATGGTTTTCTCTATGACATAATAATAATAATATATTTAAGAAAAAAAGGAATTCATAAAATAGTTATCCAACATGACATTTGACAACTATAGCTTTTTTTCTATAGAAGTTGTAAATAACTTCTTATGGTAGTTATAACTAAATTCCCATAATATTTGTAATTAACCTTAATTATTGAAGATTAATTATAAGAATGGCTTGCTAATTGCATCATCAATTCAATTGCTTTGTTTAAATCCTATGAGTTCTTTTCTTCTCATTTTGTCTTAGATGCTTGGCTAATGGTTTAAATAGTATTATGCTTGGCATTTAATTTTGGGATTTTCTGATTACTCTTATAACTCTATTTTTCTTCAATTCTAGACTTTTATTTGGTTACCATATAAGAGCTTATGTTGTCTTTTGAGAAGCATATTGAGCAATTTAATAGTAATGCCCTTATGAAATTGCCTATTTAAGTATTTTCTTTGATATTTTGAGCTGACTTAAAATAGCTTCGATTTTTAAAGTATTTTCCTTAATGTTTCAATCTTGAAATTGTTAAATCTTTTCTTATAGCTCTATTATTTGCAATTCTTGACAACTATTTAACTAGCCAAATAATAGCTTGTATTTTGTTGTTTACAAAGCATTTTGATAGTTTAATAAGAGTGTCTTTTACGAAATTGCTTGTTAAGCTCAAAGGGCTTGGATGATTTGTAACACTTTAGATTGAATTGGAAGAATATTTTGAAGTGTTTCCTAATGTTTAATTTATCTCACTTAAATGTTTGAGATTTCACACAAATATTCTTTTCTTTCTTTTTCACTTTTAAAATCCATTGAATCTTTCTCTATTTTTATTTTTCTTGTGGATCTCTCTCTAAGGAAAACTAGGAGTAGATTTCTACAGAATTATGCTTAAGCATTTTGGTGAAATTTTATTTATTTCAGGCAACATACTATAGGGACTATATTGACTAAGTGACTTGACAAAATAGGAATCTTTAATGACTCACAGTATTCAACAAGGTAAGCTTAATTTTTGTTATAATAGTCAGTTACAATTTCATACATAAATCCAAGCATTTCAATAAGCATAATAGAAAATACACATTTATGATTAGTTTGCTTTATTACCACTGAGTTTATTTGGAGGTATCTGAGCCTTGGTGTTGCCAAAGACTAGCAAGCACCTCCACTCAAGTTTTAAGGAACATCTTTGTTTCCCATGATTCCAATCATAAGACCAAAGGAAAATGTTGGCAGTCCCAAATAGTTGCCAATAATAAGTACCATGAATCTAGTTTGTATCACATGAGATATTATCAAAAAAAAAAAAAAAACCACATTAGCATTTACATCTAAAATTTAAAATTATAAAAATACATATAATCATACATTATCATCCTAAGCTAATACTATAGCATCAACATGTACCACCACCATCTAAGCTAATATACATGGATGGTAAAATGAAATACATAAGCCACATAATTCATGATCCATGATCAACTCACCAAGCCATGTCATTAGATCTATTGAGAGCCATCTTGTAGTAACCTATGGTTTGGAATGATCTAACTTCTCCTTAGAGTTTTTCTTGGTCTTGGTTCATTGCTTTTGAGATGCCTTATGTATAATTGTTATAATTTCATATGTCACCAATTATTCTTATAGAAGATTTGATTTTGTAACCTTGTCATAAATATTTTAATCAAGCTTTATCTTTTTATAAATCTTGAATTCTTTTTATAAATATTTTATTTAAGCTTTATTTTTCTAAATTATAAATTATTTTAATAAATATTATTATTTTAAATTTAAATTGTGGAAATTCCTAGCTTTTTTTTATAAAATATGATTTTATATAGGTTTTTGGATCTATACTAGAAATCACTAATTTCTTGGTGTTTTCTTCCTAACAATAGGTTGATAGGATGGTGGCACATGCTATGAATTGATAATTGGCTATCTTGGAAAACTAGCTTGTTCTAAAAATTTGCTCAAGCTTTATTTTACTTCTTTTCTAAACTAAACTTGAACTTTCTAATATTTATTGAACTCTCAACTAGCTTTTGCAATTATTATGAAATTTATCAACCTAATATTCTATTGTGAAGATTTATTTCTAAATTGACTGGGAAACCATAGGCTTGTATTTTACATGCACTGTTTGTTTATTCTTGCTAGTCAATCTTTCTCATTTTGATATCAATATTGTATTAGTGTGTTTCAATAGATTTGATCTTATATGCTACAAGTCTTTCAAACTTGTGAAGGTAGAACAAATGGTTCCAAGTTTTAACAAATTATTATGCCTCCTATGTATTCTATGCTTATGTAATTTCTTACTATGATGTATTTCTTCTCCTTCATGAAATTTTAATCATTATACCACTTGATTCATGATTTTGATTTTAGTTTTGTGTTATCTCTTATTTTTCTAGTGTTTTTTCATGCATATCTAGTGGCATTTTCTACAACCATGACTCATGGTATGTTCATCATAACTTAATGTAAAGGTTTCAATTAAGACCATGGGTTGTGGTGAGGTCATGATTCTTAATCACAACTAAATGATGGTTCATGATTTCATATAAACTTGAAACAAAAATCAAGGTATCCATTTTGTGAGTTGTGACATATACCATGACTTGATCACAAGTCATGGTTAGGTAGATTTTCTAAGAAATAAGTGGCATGATTCATGGTAGCATGGTGGCTTCAACCACAACCTGATCACAAGTCATGGTATATCTCTTGTATCAAACCATGAGTCATGGTCAACTCATGGTCCTTGGATTTTAACTATAATGTGTTATTTTTACATCCTTCAAACCATCCCTTACTTTGACACTTAATTCATACATTCTCTAGCACTTTACCAACTTATATATGAATTGTCAAGATCAATGAATAGGCATTGTAAGGAGTTTCAATTGGCCTCTAGTACTTTAACCATGTCGCCTATGATTTTACTTTGGATTGCCTACTTTGTGGATCAATGGGTAGATATTATGAAGGATTAGGTTGATTACTAATGAATCATGGTTTGTCAAGTGCTAATATCAAACCCTTGATATTGGACCCTTGATATCAGACCCTTGATATTGGGCCCTCAATATTTAACCCTTGATATTAGGTATGTGCTATTGCGGCTTGGATAACGATATCAGATACACGATATTGTGGTTCTTGTGTAAGCCTATAAATACCACATTTGGGCACATAGGAAAGAGAGTCAGTTGGTGTTAGAGTAGAGTCTTTTTGTCATTTTTTAGTTCATCTCAACCCTTTCCCCAATGTATGCCCACAATGTGATGATTGTATTTGTACGACACCTTTATTCGAGTGTGACGTACTTGGACATGCACATGATTAGCAATAAAGATCGAGATTACTTCATCATTGTAGCATTAATTTAGTTTTAATTGCTTACTATTATTGTCATTTATTGCTTTCTTAATTAATATTTCTCTACCTTCATTTCCTATCCTTGTTATTAAATGTGGAATGAGTATGACTTAATCACGAGCATTTAAGTGTGACTACTTGGTATCCCAGTAGCATACCTAGGACATACGCTTGGTAATCCTAGCAGTAGTATGATTAAGGATAGATGCTCATCGCACTTAGGCTAGCTTAGATTCTCTTCTTCCATTCCCTCTTAGCTTAATCAAAGTTACTTTCCATTTCCTCTAGGAGTAGCACAAGTTTAGGACCACATCATACACCTCACTCTGGACTAAACCATACAGGACAAAGCAAATACTAGTCCAAGTGGGAAGACAACGAACTGTGATCAACGTGTAACTATCTAAATACCACAATTAGCCCATCTGTGGAGTTCGACCAGATCATGTGTGAACACTTGTATTCGTATGGTTGAGTGTAGGGGTACCTCACCACTCATCAATTACCATAGTTGACCAACTAAGGAAGAAATCCCTTGTAAATATGAGAAGAGCTAATTTCATAATAAACTAACTAAGAATAAATTCAAGTCTGAAAATATTACAAAATATAAAGTAATGTTATTATGAAGAATGATAACTATATTCAAGATTAAAAATTTTTTAAATTGTCAAATTTTCTATTAACTATTCTCATAGATAAAGATCCTAGTAATGTAAAGTTGTTCAAGAAATGTAAAACAAAACTCTAACATGCTATTAGAGCATAAGTTGAAGATTATCTATGAGAACAAGTAGTTATTTATCAACAAGAAACAAAATGATAATTACAAATATAAGAATGAAATAATGTATTTAGAAAGTGCAATGATTCATAAATAAGGGATAGTAACATATGGTTGTTCACAAACCAAAATTATAAAAGAACACAAGTGAAGTGTGAAACAAAATAGAAAACAACACATTGAAGATTATTAGTGGCAAAAAGAGTTAAGATTACAAAGAGGACAAAGTTGAAAGACATGTAAGCTATTCATATGCAAATGAAGCTTCTAAAGATGACACTAGAGAAGATGTTAGAATCTCCTATGACATTAGAAGATCAAAGTAACATCAATCTGAATCATTCACTTCTTGAACATTGTATTGAGTATATCATCTACATACTCTTATGAATGAAAAATAAGTTGGATGAAATTTTGAATTGTGTGATGAAGATATACTACACTAGAAGTAGTTGCAAAGATAAGAGGATGTGAATCTTCAACACCCATGGATAAATTAAGAGATAGTACAATTGTAATCAAAGGCCTATAAATAAGCCTTAACTCTTTAAGCCTAAATAGAACACATATAAAAAATTCTACCTTCCTAAGTTGTCTAATGCAAAGCCTATTCTTAATAACCCATGAAAAAAAATAAGTTAAGTTTTCACAAAATTAACTTCATCTCTTGTAAACATGCATAAAGGGAAAAATAAAGAATACAAGAAGAATATTTTATAATGAATTATTGTATGACAAAATATTACCACCTAAAAATATTAAATGCATCATGATTACATAAATAACTGTAAATGCTAAGTGTATGAAGATCAAAATCCCTAAATTTTCTATTAGAGAAGGGTTTGCATGATTTCAAGCAAGAGTATCTAAGTAAAAAATTATGAAGAATCTTTGTCTATGAGTTTTGTAAGGTCAATTCATGCTTATCTCCATTAATTATGAGGTGCCCTATCTATGGTTTAAATGAATATATAAAGAAACTCAATTTCAAATCCATTCATGTCAACAAGAAAGAATTTGTAATGTCACTAGTAACTCTAGTTTGAGATGAACTCAATGTCAAATGCACCATCACTTACAACTCAAATAATCTAAAATTAATGGAACATCTAAATGTGCATGATTAGCTTAATAAAATTGGCATGGACGATTATGTAGAAGTTAAGATTCCATTATTAACATTAATGATAGAAGTTGAAATGAATCAAACCCTATAGTCCTATTATGATGCCATCCTCAAAATTTTCTATCAAGGTAAGTTTGTTTACCTACCCATTAATAAAGAAATAATTAAATTTTCTACAAGAATAAGAATGTGTATTGGCAATTTATGGATACCTATTCCATTCATCATGAGATCCTAAAATATATTTCATTTACAAGCAATGTTTTCAAGATAATCGCACAAGTGTTTAGGTTAATATTGACCTACTAAAGAAACCCTTAAGATTCATGATGAAATTTTAAAACAGCTAGATGGACTATGCTAATCATTGAACAAATATCTAGTGGGATGTTCTTAAGACTCTATTATACATTCAAGCTAGGAAACTAAAGTGTACTTGGGCAAGAATTGTAGTTTAAAATTTTTATCATGCACTTATGAAATTTAAGGAAAAGATAATTAGCAAGTTTGGCTTTGGTGGACTCCTCACTTGGTTAGCAAAGAAGTTTTATAATACGATAGTTCTTGCTTAGTTACCAATATCAATGGTAGTTCTTCTTTTGTTAGTAGAGAAAGAAATTATAAATCTAAATGATTAATCCAAGGTCATGATCATAGAAACCTTGATTGCAAATAGAGAATAGAGCACAACCATTATTATGATAGGTACCTAAACAAGCACAAGATGATCTACTAAGCATGCCCTAGCATTTACACCAATAGAAGAATATTCATCAAAGAAGTGTAGATTCATCCTTGTTGTTTAAAGGATTACTAAGGAAAAAGTGAGAAGATAGCTCTACTTGAAAACTAGTAATAATCTAGTGATGATTTATTTCTTAATCCCTCCTCAAAATTATGCTAATATTGTATATCTTATGTCATTCACAAACATACAAGTTCTTGATGTGGTGCCTTAGCATAGAATAATCAAATTATGAATTTGACTAAGGAAACACATACATTGATAGCTTATGCTAACTTAGTATCTAAAAAGACATGCATGGTGATTGGAGAACAAAACTATCTACCAGATAGCAAGATTTGATATATTCATGAATGGAAGAATGATAAGAATTTTTGGAAGTAACTAGTGCAACAATGAAGTAAGGATGTAAATGTGACAATCAAAATAGGTATTAAATATTGAATAAATTCTAGAGCAAAGAGTATTCTAAATGATCATGAGCTTATAGCAGCAAGAGTGCATCCAAATTGAGAATCCATGATTCACTATAATGCATTTAAACAAGTTGAGGATAGTAAATATGAAGAAATTTTTGAGGTTATTAAGAAAATATTACTTATTGAAAAATAGAAAGAAGTTTGAACCAAATATTATGAACACAAATTAGAAAGTATGATAAATTAAACAAATATTTTCAAGAGTTTGCTCAAAATATGAAATAATACAAGGCACAAACTACAGCTAAGCTATAGCTACTAGATTAGGAACCAAGTCAAGTAGACACTATGCCTAATAAATCATCATCAAAGGTTATGAAGATGAAGGAACAACATAAACAAGTATTAGAAGATCTTAAAGGTAAGAATTCATACCTAAAGAAAGAAGCAAAATATCTTCATAAGACCAATTAAGAACTTGTAAGAGAGAATAAGGCATTACCTGTTAATATCTAGGAAGCTAAAGAGTGGATGCATGCAACATGTACAATGAATGAATAATACCATTTGAAGTTAAATGTAAAAGAAGATGAAGTCATTGCATATTAAGAAGAATTTTCATAGCTATGAAAAGAGATAAAGTTCTTAAAGGTAATCATGAATCAAAAGTAGCTTAAAGTTTTGCCTTTACCTTCTTCAAAAACATCAATTGCTATAGCCATTGCAAAAGTTCTTTAATACATCAATTATCATCATACTCATGCATCATCATTTGAAATAGTTCTTATTGCTAAAGTACAACCTTAAGCTATGGAATCATCATCTATACTTAAAACCCTTTTCTCTCTTATTGTTGAGATGGAATCCACTCTATTCATTTCTTAGATTGGGATTCTATGATGTATTGTTACCTTATGATCCTAATAAAGAGAAGAAATTCATTGTGTTCATTTGAGAGTTTAATATTGTTTGTTCTTTCTACAAATCTGTAATGAAGGGGAGTAATTCCATAAATCCTTACAAATGTATAATTCTTTTTGACTAGCCACGATGAAGTGTTGTACACTTAATAACTTAATAACTTTGCAAGAAATAAAAAATGAAGTTACGAAACTAATACTTGAAGAAAAATGTTAAACTACACAAGTTAGAACTATATAATCATTAGTTTCATAATTATTTAATACTATTAATAACTATTCTAAAATATTTTTTAATGAGGTGTGATTTGTATCTTATAAACCATCACAACTTTTCTATAAAACATAAGTAATCTAAGAACAAGTTACAAAGTCTGAAAAAAAGTGGAAAAAGAGGAACAACAAGAAAAGAGAATAAAAAGATATAGAACATTAGAACAAAAGAATCAATGGATTATTCAAAGAAGAATAATATGAAAATAATAAGGAAGAAATATGAGTCCCATATAAGTTCTAATACACATAGTGATAAAGAGAAAGTAGTCAATAATTTAGAAGTATGAATTAATAAAGAAGCTAATGTGAAACATAGAATTCGTAATGAGTATTTGAGCACTACAATGAAAAGTTCAAAAACTAACTTAAGTTAAGAAGGAAATGTTACAAAAGACAAGAAATAGATCTAAAAGGTTCCATATGTAACCTAGTCCAGTTTCTTAAATAAGAAGTGAAACCATTCAAAAGGTTATGATGGTAAAGAAAGAAAGAAAGACTTACTCTAACAATGTTTCCTTGATGTTGTTTGGCACCCCAAGGAATTCCCTTAGATCCTATGGAAGACCTGTGGACTATGCCTCTAAGCAAGCATCACAACCACTTTAGATACTCAAAAGGGAGCATACCACACACAACTTTGTAGTACAAGAGAGAGAACACCTCTAGGAGAACCTCTAAAATCTGAACAAGGAATTAGCAAACAAGTACCCAAACAACCCTGTAGACATCATTGGTTAAAAGGGAATGATGTATCTATAGGGGATGCCTCACTCCTAGACCCTTTACAATCTAGTATAAGGTTTGACGCAACACTGCACTAGGACTATCCAATCTAGGCTACTTACATATCTATTACCACTGCAGAATTAAGGCCATGTAGTTCTTCAAGTGAGGATAATATGAGGAGGACTAGGAGGAGGAACAACAGGAGGAAGTCTTGCTACTTGCTTAGTACTACCAAGCCAAGATGAGTTTTCTAAGACTTAAGTACCACTCACGGATTCCTCATAGTGTTCCATGACCCTTGTACCATGGGAATGGACCAAGGGAATCTCTACCCTGAGACCTCTCTCACAATCCTCCCCCATACAAAAGAAGTGACATCCTTGGATTGAAGCCTAGGATAAGCTTTGAGAGTATACTTCAAGCATAGGTTTAGAGCTCTGTCAATTTTGAGGAGTCACTCAACTCAACTAACACTAGGCTTGAAGGAAGGTGCTAACCCCAACACCTAATACATTATTTTGTTCAAGGCCTTGCATGAAACACAAAGAGCACTTAGAAACCTACAAACCATCCTTACTCTATGATGAGAGGGATATGACCAACCCAAAGGGCCAATGTTCATAAGGCATTTCTTAGATCTGTTGCTTATCTAGGTCTAGAGACTTGTCTTTCTACATAGATCCATACCTATGTAAGAAGACATGCTCTTCTTTTACAAGTCTAGCCAAGTCCTTTAATGAATGGCCTCTTAGCACTCATCAATTCATAGAGCTTTTTTTGATTATCAATTTGAAGGCTCACTAGGATTCATCTTATGCCTTGGTAATGGACTTGTGAAATAATCTGCAGAAATAATATCCTAAAGAGAGAACATGCTCCAAAATATCCATGCCTCAACAAGAAACTCAAGCTTGCTAGAACTCTAGGTTCTACTTCTAGCCTAAATATTCATGGGGTCTTTCTAGTTTAGCCATCTAAGCATTGGATCAAAATGTCTGTTCTAAGAACACTGTATTATTTATCCTTCACATTAGTCCACACTAGTAGGAAGGGAGTTGAGCACAATTTCCCTTCGAAATAAGGTTTAAAGGTAGATCTTTTGACTTTGATATTGTCATTCATAGATGAACTAGCATTGCAATCCATGTTTCCTTCACCCAACAATATTTTCTACATCTTTAGTAAGAGATAAGACCCAAAACTTGTTTGGAAACTTTCCCATGATGCTATCATAGCATCTCTACATTGTCTATCATTGACACCCTTTGGGTTGGGAAGCCATCCCTGAGATAGTCTTCTAATCACATGTTTTACTATGACCATTATGTTTCATTTAGGGGAAAGGATTAGCTGCATTCATCTCTTATAGCCTGTCCTTCCCACCCTGAGAGGTGGAACAAGCCCATTAATTTGAAGCTTGCCTTAGGAAGGGTTGTGGAACACCTCTAAGGATACACATTGACATATGTTTCGAGGGAACATCTCGAATCCCACAACCTTAATTTCCTACCATGATAGGAACAACTATATACCTTGATCAACTTATCACATTGGTATTTTTATCTAAAAAGGGATATTCTCATTGTGAGGTTTCTTTTGCAAGTAGGTACAATAGCTCATCTACATCATACCCATTGTACATGCCAAAGAAGACCACCTAGCTAACATAGCCATATTGTTTAGACACCAAATATTAGAGAAAAATAGGGATTTGTAGGTCTCACTTACATTCAATTCATCATCAAGAATCATCTTAAAAGGTCAAAGAATTTCATCCTAGAAGCTTTCATATAGGGGACTTCTATTTCAACATAGGAGGCATGGATTATTGTTGCATGATACTTAGCCCCTTATAAATATATTAATTGTGGTGGATGTTGATGCAAAAATTTGGGGTGTGAAGGCACACTAACGCAAAATGCTTATAAAGTGCTTGATTTTACAAGGTTATTACCTAGGGCACCTTGCTTAGGACATGACTAGCCTAGGAATAGTCTTCAAGTGGAAGAGAAAATGTAACTGATTATTTAAATAGAATAAATATTTTAAGAAAAATTAAAATAATGAGTAGAACAAAAGCATTAAGGATAAAGTATGTATTAAAATATATAAAGTTGACACTTAAATGACATGAATAAGTAGAACATCAAGATAGTAGAAGGAGAAAGAAGGAAATGTGAACTTAACAGATCATTTGCTAATCCAGCCACCATGATCATTCTACACCTCCTCCTAGAGGTAGTCACGGTATGACTAGATAGCTCAAGTCAATTGCTTTGTTCATCTTTCTAGATCTTGTAGGTGGGCAATAGCTACCACCTTCTTAGCTAGGATGCCATTGCAACCTTTTTTCCAATCTTTTTCATGGTTGAATTCAAGGGAGAGCCTCTTTAACCTCCTACATAGTTTTACCTCAATGGACTCTTGGTTGAGCCAATTTAAGGTAGTAGTAGTAGAGTTTGAGCTATGGTGGGATAACGAGGTATAAGAAGGGGAGGAAGGGATAGAGTATATTGGGGAAGAGGTAGGAGCAGAAACGGAAGAAGAGGCCTTATGCTAGTGGCTAGCCTCCTACTTGTTGCTCCTTTAATGATTTTCTAGCTGCTTGAGGAGGCCTTATATAGGAATTCCTTCTTCTTCTTCCTCTTTTTCTCCTTGAAGAGAAACTATCTACATGTCCACTATTGTGCAAACTTTCTCTTACTAGATTAGGTGATGCACTGATTGTCCAAATTTATTTTGTAATTTGCACTTCCTTAATTTCTTCCATATGTGCATGTTAATCAAAACTGAGAGTAAATCAATGTAGTAATTATAAAAACAAAACTAAAAACAAAGCATATGTATATTTATTTATGAATTATTATTATTATCATTATTATATATTTTTTATAAAATAAAATAAAAATTAAAGAAAAAGAAAAAGAAAAACAAAGAATTATTGCTATGGTCAAATGAAGATAATGACAATAGTGGGTTTTTGTGGCATTGTGTGGCATAGGCTATGCACAGAAAAGTAGGGGGGTACCACGTTATGCTAGACAGGAGAAGGTGGTGACTACAAGACAACTATAGGGTTTCAAGGAGGTGAGCAGTAGTGTAGTTGTTGTAACCAAAAACGTCAATTTTTGGAAGAAAACCAAGGATCCTCGATGCAAGTAGTTCTGCAACCTTGAATCCCTAGGACCTCTATAAGAGAAATGGGATTGAAGGTGCCTTGGCTACTCCAGCAGATGAACTAGGGACTTATGAGATGTGAAATATGGGAATATAAACAAATCCAAATAATGTACAGATAATAAATTTATTTTTTTGAACACAAAACTTAAAACTTAAAGCTTTATTGAGAAATATTACAGAATAAGTTAGAGAAATGTGTACAAATTGTGCCTGAATGAGCAAAAAATGGGGTTCACTTGTGCAGGAGTTCAAAGCTCATTGAAGTTGATGTGATCTGCTCCATGATTCAAGTGCTAAGCCACTCCTAATGCTATCAAACCTTCCTTCACTGCTACAACCTCAGATGTGTAGGTTGGGTCACTATTGGAGGGTGAGAAAGGTAGAAACTTTGGATGTCAAGTTACTCTATGCTGGGGTTTGAAATCCTAGAAGTGTAGTGTTGACACCAAAAATCCACCAAGCCTTAAGGCCACAATGCTTCCATGTTGGGGTTCAAGAGAATGTAAGTATTGAAGGTTGAAAGAACTCTTAAGTGCTTGAGAATGCCCCAAGTATGGAATTGTGTGTATGTAAATTGCTTGATAATGCTCAATGATCAAAAAATTGCTCAATCCATTCAAAATTTTGAAACTTGTAAATGGTGTTGAAGGCTATCTTTTATAGGATTTTTGGGCCATGAATGGGGCTACAAATTGGCCATGATTTGGCTATATATTGGGTATGAAATGGTTGCAAGTTTGGCTGAAAAATGGCTACAAATTTGCTGCAAATTTAGGTGATATGGATGCCCAAATTTGGGGGTTTACTATACATAGTAATTACTTCCCCAATGGCCATTTCATTTACTATAAATAGTAACCAAGACACACCTTTCATGCTGAAGATGAATCTTCCACATTGAGCTCTTCACCATGCTTATTGAAGTGGCTAGTCAATGTTGAAGTGCATGAATTAATGAATTTTTGCTTTTGTGGTTTCCACATTTGGGGATTGAATTCTTCACATTGGGAATGAAGCCTCCATGCTAGGGGAAAACTTCCACATTGAGGGGGAAAAGTTTCTAGGTTTGGAGGAAACTTCCACATTGAGGGGGAAAGTTTCCAAGCTATGCATGTGGGCTCCATGTTGAAGGTAGGGAAAGTTTCCAAATGCCCACCCTTCCACACTAGGGGTAGGTAAGATCTACCCCCTTTCATGTGTTTCTAGCATAGAAAAATGTATACCTCCCATAAAACCTATTAAATTACCTTTTTGACCCCCCCCCCCCCCCCCCCCCCCCCCCCCCCCCCCCCCCCCAACAAGCCCAAGTATGAACACTAGGTGACGTTTTTCACTTGGGGAATCAGGCTTTGACCACTTATCAGCCATTTCTTAGCCCAAAAAGTATAAAGTATGTGACATTGCCCTTTGTGGGTTACAATTTTCACATTTACAATGAATTTTTGCCTTGGGATTCATGGAATGAAAGTTACATGATAATGATTGGTTATAACATGCAAAATTTTGTGGTGTTTCAATGGTCCCTCTTTGTTAATGCATGGATGATTGACCAGAGAGGCATCAACAAAGAATACAAAACACCATTGCATATTATAATGCTACAATGCATATAAGCCACATGAGAATCAAGCTATCCAGGTCACCAAGGTTAATAGTTTATGGTTGTGGCTGGCCATGGTACTAGTTTAAGGCCTTGGTAGGCTATGTTGCTAGTTTAAGGTCATAACAGACCATTGAAAGCAAGCTTGCTTATTGACAATTGCTGACTACATGTAGTACAAATTTAGATATGAATGATTGAATGAATTGGCCAACTCATTTCCATCCATGTTGGCTATTCTAAATGCTTCATTCCTATAGGTTCTACTGATAAGGAAGGACCCTTCCCAGTTAGCTAAGAACTTGTCTACATGCTCACGGATGGCCTTAAGGACTAGGTACCCCTCCTTGATCTTGCACATGGTCAAGTCATGGTGATGTTGTGACTTCTACCTCTCTTAATTTTGTTCGATGTGAGCAAGCTCTTGCATATGCCACTCCTCCATCAAATCTAGGGCTACCATTTGCAACTCCTTGCTTTGTTCATCGTTGGTGAAGTTGGTTAAGGTTACTTGGAGTGATGGCACCTAAAATTCAAGAGGTAAAACAACTTTAAAATCATAAACAAGGCTATAATGGGTCATGCTAATTGTTGTGCAATAGGTTGTTCTATATGCCCATAGTGCATGGACAAGTTGCTCATGCCACTTCCACTTTCTATTATTGAGCATCTTCTTGAGTAAGTTGATGATGGCCTTGTTGCTTACTTCTACCTATCCATTGGCTTGAGGGTAGTAAGGTGATGAGAAAGAATGCTTAATGCTTAGGTTGTGGCAAAAATCCTTAGTTTCTTGGCTGCTAAATTAAGGTTCATTGTTCATAACTATGGTCATGGGTATGCCAAAATGAGCTACAATGTTATCTAGGATAAATTTGCAAACTTGTTCAAATGTGATCTTCCTTAGGGGAATAGCCTCAACCCACTTGTTAAAGTATTTGGTTGTAGTGATGATGAAGCTATGCCCTGTAGAAGACTTAAGCATTATAGGTCCAAGGATATCCAACCCCCATGATTCAAATGACCATGTTATCTGGGTTATATGTAACTTAGTTGGTGATACATGTATCAGGGATCTATATCACTAGCATGTGTCAAATTGCTTAACCTTTTGCAAGTAGTCATTTTTCATATGGATCCAATGGTAGCCTAATCATCTAATCTTAGCGGCCATGGCTCTAGGTCCTATATGTCCTCCACAAACACCTTTCCATTGAGGATTGAGAAACGTAATGGAGGTCGAACTCTATGGTTATGGATTTCCATTGAGCTATGCAGCTACTTTCATAGATGTTAGTCATTATGGCTTTGAGTATGTTGTCCTTGCAAATGACATTAACTTGGCTAGACAATACTTCTCCACTTTAGTGTATTAGGTCTTGTGGCTACTAATGCATGGCTAAGATAGTATATAGGCATTTTTGCCCCATCATCACATTTCTAACAAAGTAGAGAGGTAATGGATGAATCAGAGATGGCACGATAAAGGTAAAATAGTTTATCCTCTTGTGGAGGATAGACTATCAATAGTTGTGTCAACTCTTTCTTAAGGTTTTTAAAGGGCTCTTGGCATTGAGCTATCCACTCATAGTGAACTCCTTTCTTGATCAAGTGTTGCATGGGCTATAACTTATCTATAAGCCTAGCGATAAACCTACGAATAAACTATAGTTTGTCTTGTAATCCCCGAAGCTCCTTATGGTTGGTAGGTGCTGCTAATTGGGATATGGCATTAACCTTTTCAAGATCTATGTGTATACCTACTTTAGAGACTACAAAACCAAGCATCTTATTGGTCATGACACCAAAGACACACTTCTTAGGATTGAGCCTAAGCTTGTATTTGAGGCATCATTTAAGCATAAGATCTAGGTCATTAGCATGGTCATTAGCTATCTTAGACTTCATAGCTATGTCATCTACATAATTGTTAACCAAACCTAACATGTAATCATTGATGATATAGGTCATGGATCTCTGGTATGTCACTTTGACATTCTTAAGGCCAAAGGGCTTCATGGTATAACAAAAAGTACCCCATGGGATCATAAAGGTCATGCTAAGTTGTGCTTCGAGTTGATCCTAATTTGGTTATATCTCTAGAATCCATCCATAAAGGACAACAAGGCATGTTCGGTTGTAGTATCAATAAGTTCATCAATACTAGGCAAAGGGAAGTCATCCTTAATAGTTTCTTTATTTAGGTCTTGAAAATCAATGCAAATATGAATGCTACCATTTTTCTTAGGGACTACCTCTATGTTGAATACCAATTCTATGTAATTGACAACCCTAATTAAACCTGCTTGGTAGAGCTTTGAGATTTCATCACGAACTGCCAAGGCCAAATTAGGTCTAATCTTGTGCACATTTTGCTTAACTAGTCTAATGCTGGGGTCCAATATGATGTTGTGCTAGACTAGATGTGGGTCTAGGCCTAGCATATCTTCATATGACTAGGAAAATGCCTTAATGTTATCCTATAAAACTTTGGTAATATCTTGGAAACATTGAGGCTTTAGTGAAGAACTTAGTTTAAGGGTTTTCTCCTCATCATTGTGTGTTGTGATAGGAACCTTAACTAGATAGTCTTCGATTATGTCTCCTACTTCAAAGTCAAGGGTTTTAACTAGGTTTTTAGGCCATTCTAGAGGTTTCTCTATTGAGGCTATCTGGTCTATAAGACTCTCAGGCTTGAGATCTAGGTAATTAAAGTCGATACACCATTTAATATTACAATGAGTTCCATGTAGACACAAAGGAAAACTAATTTACTCTTAGGTATCCATACTTTCATCCTACATGTCAACCAAATGCATATTAAGTGGCACCTGAGTAAAAGTAAATAAATAATGTTAAAACACCATAAAACACATGAAAATCTAATGCAATCAAGACCATCTAAGATCATTAGTCAGATAAGGTCAATTCGGTAAAGTGCAATAGAGGCAAACAAAGATCAAGTGAAGGTCAAACCATGGAAAACATAAGAAATAAGACTACAAATGATCAATAAAGGTTACAATTTTGCTAGTTTTAGGCCTTAGTCGACCATGAAGCTAGTTTAGAGTCTTGGTGGACTATGATGCTAGTTTAAGGCCTTATTGAGCCATGGTCATATGGTGTTAAACAATGGTCAGGGAAGGTTAAACCCCACTATTTGATACCATTTAAAGGGCAAAAAAAATCAAATAGAGCTGTAATTAGACAAATGATGAACATACAGGATTGTATAAAGGCCATATGAGGTTAACAAGATCAACAAGAAAACATAAGTCCAAAAACAAGCCAAAACATTATGTAATAAGGTAAAAATCAAGCAAAATAGGTTATATACAATAAAATTTGGATAATATAGGCCAAAAATGATTAGGTTTTGCCAGTTTTAGGCCTTAGTGGACCATGTTTTAAGGCTACAAGGCTATTAGGTGGGTTTAGGCATCAATTAGGGTTGTTTCTAGGGTGTTTGGACCAAAAAATCAAGTGTTTTGAGGCTTTCATGCTAGGCTCAACATGGAAATAGAGACCCTTAGTATGGAGACCAAGGAAAATATGTTTTGGAATGCTCAATGGTCCAAAATTGAGGTTCCAAGACCTTTACAAGGTAGTGCAGGGTTAGGTCCATCAAAATTGGGCTCTCTAGAGGTATATAAAGGCAAAAAAGTAAGTTTTGAAGCCTTTTCCCATTGTTTCCATGTTGGCCAACGAGGAAAAGAGGGAGTTTAGCATGAAGAGCAAAAATCAAAGCAAAAATAAGTTCAAAAATGATCAAATAGGTAGTTAGAGTTTAGATCTAGAACTTGTGCATCTCTCAGTTTCATTTTGGGGAAATTTGAGGTCATTTTGAATGTCAATAGGAGTTGAAATGGATTTCCCCATTTTTCCACATTGGGAATAGTATCCTCAGCATGGAAAAATATGGGGATAATTATTTTATGAATTCAAAGTGATTTTGGATTACTTTGACCAAGTTTCTAAGACCCTAGGACTATAGACTTTGATTCTACAAGTTTTTGGCTAATTTTGGGCTTGTTTGAAGGCTATATAAGGGTACTTAAGGTCTTCCCCCCTATTTCCATGCTAAGGGAGTTACTCCAACATGGAAGAATATGGGGAATGAATTTTAGAGGTTGAAATAAGGTTAAACAAGAAAAATCTTGAGGCTTTGAGGTTCTGGACTTCTCTAGTGTAGATCTTTGGCTTTCGGGAGTGCCATCTTGCCTCAAAAAGTGGAAAAGGAACTTCCCCCATTATTTCCATGTTAGGGAAGTTACTCCAATGTGGAATAAGCAAGAATCTTATATCTAGGCCAATTCAATTCATAATTGACTATGCATGTTACCTCCTAGATTTACCAAGATCAAGGGTTATGGATCCATTCAAAATTTAGCAGTTTTAAACATCCCTAAGTGGTTTTTTTTTGAATTCCCCACATTTTTCCACACTAGGGATGGAAAAATCAACATGAAAAAAAATGGGGAATGGATTTTTGATCATTTGGAATTAGTTTTGTAAATTCTAAGGGCCCCAATGACTACTGCCAAGGTTCTAGAATGCATGAAAGGTCATGTCATTTTGAGGTGTTTAGGAGCCTCAAAAAAGTCCCCCTTTGGGTTTCCACATTGGGTATACTACCCTTAGCATGGAAAAAGTGATCCCCAGTGTGGAAGAACCATGCATCTCAAATCTAGGTCAATTTTGACTTCAATTGACTATGCATGTCATCCTCTAGGGCTACCGGGGTAGAGGACTAGCGTTTGGTGTCAAGTTTTGGAAATTTTGAGTATTTCTAAGTGTTTTTTTTTGAATTTTTTCCCTTTTTTCCATGCTGGGGATGGAGATATTAGCATAGAAAACAATAGGGAATGGATTTAGTTTGCATTTTGAAATTAGTATCTTGAAGTTTGAAAACTCCAAACAATGTTGACAAGGTCCTAGATCGCATGCAAGATCAGTTAATTTTGTTCTGAGGTAGTTATGGATTCCAAATGGGTCTCCCTCTTAATTTCCACATTGAGCAACTTGGAGGGGGAATTACCAATGTGGAGACATCATAAAACTCAGATCTAGCCTAGTTTTGACTTCAATCGAATATGCATGCCAACCTCTAGGATTACTAGGATTTAGGACTAGGGTTTGGAGATAAAATTGGTTATTTTATAGGTTTTTAAGTGGTTTTGAGCTTCCCCCTCTTTTTCTAGGTTAGGGATAGTATTCCCAACATGAAAAATTAGGGGGAAATAGATTTTTATATTTTTGCATCATTTTTTGTAATGCATGTAGGTCCTTGAGGTTGCTAGTGACAATCGTCAATGCCCAGTGTCAAAGATTTGCTTTTTTGAAGGTTGATGAGTGGCTTTTGGGCTTTCTCCCCTTTTTTTAGATTAGTGCTTCCATGATTAGTGTGGAAATTTGGGGGGTGGGGGGGTGTGGTGCGATGATGTGGAAGCATTTTGGTCATTTTTGGTCACTTTCGATCATGCATGTAGGCTCCCAAAGTTGCTAGTGTTGACTGCAGCTATTTGATGTCAAAATTTGGTTGTTCAAAGGGTCACTAGGTAATTTTTGGGCTTCCCCCATCCCCCCCTTTTCCATGCTTGGGCTTCCATGCTTAACATGGAAAATTGGGGGAAAAAGATATTTGATCATTTTTTGTCACTTTTGGCTATGCATGAGTGTCCATAGGATTGCTGGTGTTGGCCATCAATGCCTACGGTTAAGATCTAATCATTTTGGAGGTTGTGAGAAGGTTTTCAGGCTTTCCCCTTTTTTCCATGCTAAGGGTGGAAGGCTTAGCATGGAAGAGGTCCCCCTCATTAAAAAAAAAGTTAGATCTAAGCCAAATCAACAATTAAGTAACCATGCATGTCAACCTCTAAGGTTGTTGATGTTGATGGTCAATGTTAGGTGTCAAGATTTGATAGTTTGAAGGCTTCTAAGTGTCTCATGTAATTTGTCCCCTTTCTTCCATGCTAGGAATGGTGGCCCCAGTGTGGATGAGAGGGGGATGATAGTTTTGTACAATAGTTGATCCATTTTGGAACTTTTGGAAGCTCCAGAGGGTTCCAGTAGGATTTGGGGGTTACTAAGCATCAAGAAATGGTCATTAGGTCATAAATTTAGGTCAATTTTTACCTTCTCCCATCTATCCACATTAAGGCTGAGAGGCTTAATGTGGAAAATAGCAAATCCTAAATTTTGACTAGGTCTGGTAGGAGTTTAAGCTGCTAGAGATGCTTGGAGGGGTTTAGGGTCACGTGGGATCCACTTTTAGGTCAAACTTGTGCTAGATGAGTGTTGTGAGGCAAGAGTGAGTGTTACTACCCCCCCCCCCCCCCCCCCCCCCCCCCCCCCNTCCACACTAGGTACTACTTCCCCAATGTGGAAAACCATGGTGCTTAACCATGCTCATGTTTTGCCCAATTTTGAAAACCTGGGGTTGAAAAAGGCAGGTTTGGGTTACCAAAAATAGAAAGATATTTGTAAGTCTAATGAGTTCATAAAGTGATAAGCATGATTCCACATTGGGCATGGTATTCCCAATGTGGATGCATGGCAGTAAGGTTGCCATAATGTTATAAGTATCAAAATTGGTAAATATCTCAGCATTAATGCAAGTCTTAGTTAAAAGTAAAGGCATAGAGTGGGGCCCACAATCCAAAGATTTAAAATTTTGAAAAGTAAAGTTGTTTGGCACCCAAAACCAATGTGAACTAGACTTTCCCCCATTTTTCTTCAATGCACTGAATTAGTAGGTGGGGTTTTGTTTAGGTTTTAGATGGATTTTATATGTCAAATTTTGCAATCTTTGATCATAACTATCATTCTATAGTAACAGCACATTGGAGGAGAGCTCTAGAAAAAATTTTTGTGGCAGCCATAATCAATTTTCAACATGGAAGCCTCCCATCTCCCTTGTACCTAGTGTAGAACTCCTATCTTCTCATAATTTCCATTATTTTCAACATTGAGCCTACCATGGCACCAAAGTAGCGAGGGGGAAAAAGTAAAAATCCTATGATCTAGAGGATGGATGAGTGTTATAGGGAGTTTTTATGTGTTCTTAGGCCTATCTCTATCCAAGCCCCATGTTTCACTACTCCAAGGTAGGCAATTCTACCTATTTTTGTCTTTGTTTCTTTTGATTTTCTAGTTTTTTTCTTTTTAGATGTTGAGGCTATTTTTTCATATCTGCTTTAGTAGCGGGATTAAAATGGAATTTTGATAGAATCCCATCTCCTATTTTGGTTGCTCCCATGTAGTTCTATAGTTGTTTAATTACTTTAGCTTTTGTAGATTTGATTCTAAAAAGAGGGCTTGCTATTTCATGCTTTTTTCCCAAATCTTTGGAGTGTGGCTGTTTTTGTAAGATCTAGGCCTTAGGATTTGTTAAAATGAAATTTTAACAAAATCATAATCCATTATTTTTGTGTGAATTTAAATGCATTTCAATGGTTTTGGATATTTTAACTATTTTAATGGCTATATGAAATTTAGGCTTTGAGATTTTTGAAGTTTTGCTTTAGAAAATCAAGAAAAGTTGTGTATTTTCTCTCTGTGAAATAGCTACATATTTTTAGAATTAAAAATTATGGATTTGTAGCCCTGTGTATAGGCATTTTGATGTTTGTGGTCTCATTTAATTTGACCTTGAAATAAGGAAGTTATGGTCATTTTCCTAATGTTGTGTAGTTAGGTTGTTTATGTCGCTTTTGTAATTTCATGCAGATTTGTGAATTTTTTATAAGAGTTATTTCTTTGGTCATGGCTACATAGGTTTTGGATTTAGCTTTCCAATAGAGATGAAATCACTCCAATTAGAATTAAAGCAGATTTTTTATGAATTTTTTATTAGGCATGTTTAGTAAGGATGTTTATGCCATTTTTAGATTATTGTCCAAATTGATGAATTTTTCCTTCCTAAATGATAAAGGTTTTGAAATTTTTTATAGCATGGGTGTGTAGAGCTTGATTTAAGCTTTCAAACGATGGTGGAATCACTTCGTTTGGAGCTCAAACGAATGTTTTATGAATTTTTTAACTATGGCTGTGTGAAAAAGGAAAAGAGTCACGATTGTAGCACATAGAAGTGATTGACATGTATAACTTATGCTTTTCTTTTGTGAACATGTAAAACTTAATTTTTCTTTTTTAAGAAGAGTAAAAGCTTTTTTCTATTTTAAATAAGCTTTTACTATGGCTACATGGCTTTTTCTAAGTGTATTATGCTTTTTGTAAATCTGTGCATAGCTTAGATAATATTTCCAAATTTATGCATGCTTTGAATAATTTATATGTTTTTTAAACTTATGCTTGCTTTTCCTAAATTTATGCATAATGTAGATTCTATTTTCTAAATTTATTCATAACTTGCATGTTTTTTTTTCCAAGTTCATGCATAACTTAGATGCAATTTCTAAAATTATGCATAATTTAGGCTCAAATCTAGTTTTAGATAGAATGTTTTAGCTATAAAGGCTATAAAATATGGTAACAATGATTTTATGAAACTTATTAAGCCAATTTATTTTAACATATAAGAGCTTTTTTATAGAGGCTAATTTCACCTCTGACTTAGGAAGTTTATCCTAAATTTGTTAAGAAATTCAAATTGGTCATGATGTAAGGTTGTGTAAGCTTATAATAATGTTTTCTTATGGAATTACTTAGACTAATTTACAAAAGCACCTTAGAGCTTTTTATAGAGGCTAAATTCTCCTCTGACTAGGATGTTTTCCTAACCTGTTAAGAAATTCTAATTGGTCATAATGTTTTTGTTTTGTTTCATGTAGGGTCTTCTTGAGGCCTATCCTCATTATAGTGAAGCTAGTTAGGATTTTGTGCTACATTGGTCATCCCAAGACCAATACTCCACCAGATGACATGCCTCTTGGGAAAATCTCATTGTGGTTTTGGCTTGGGGCAAGGGACTTCCTTACCTATCTCCTTAGGAACTTCAGTGTGATGCTGTGGTCACACTTGTCCATGGATGTAGCCAAGGTCATTGTGGAGATCTTGTTGCCTTAGGTGTCTAGCATGATTACCAAGTATATTATTGACAAGCCACTTCCTAAGACTACAAGGGGACCAACAGATGTCATAAGGTCACATTACCTTTCAGAGATCTGGACGATGCCTAAAGTATAGTTAGTATAATATTAACAATACTTTGATGGTGGCACATAGAGCCCACACATTGTTTCAAAACCCACTTGGCACCATGTACCATCTATAGGGATAAACATGGTTATTGTAATGCTTTTATGATTTTGGCTTAATTACTAATGAGACACGACATGCACTGGGCTGCGATATCGCATCCCATGCGATATCGCGTACACGATATCGCATCTTCTCCTGCGATATCGCGTATGAGATATCACGTCCCGCCGCCATATCTATAAATAAGAGGCGGCACTCCCTTCATTTCCCAATCCTGGCTAGAAGTAGCAAAGCTCTGGTAGATTGATCACTCCAGAGTTAGAATTTTTCCCATGTGCCCGCAGTAGGAGTCCTAGAGTGAACGGCTCTTTATTCGAGCAGCTTGTAACCTGAACCCAAGTTGTGTACGGCAATAAAGAA
>MNCI01003484.1:1284773-1354157 GCA_015680685.1 Gnetum montanum
GAATTGGCTACTTATCACACTTAAGCTAAATAGGTGCCTCAGTACGACCACTTAGAGCACTTGCATTACATGTGGTGATCCCAGTAACGATTAGCGTTTGGTAAGCCACAGTTGCATAGTTCAGGGTGTGTCCGGTAAGTGGGAAGAGATGCTGACGCTAGTTAACTTAGACTTAGGACATTAGTTAGAGTTAGTTAGTTTCTCAAACCTTTCCCCTGATAGCATAGAAGATAAGCCGAAAATACCAAAAAAATCACATACCTCAGACTTGCTTAACCATACACCGTGACACTTACAAGCAAGCCTGGGAAGACAACGAACGATTAACCCCAAGTGTTTCTTGTGGCGTTAAGGCATTTAGTCTGTGAAGTTCGACCGGATCGCGCATGCACGCTCGTATTCATATGGTTGAGTGTAGGGGTACCTCGCCACTCATCAATTACCTTACCTAACTTCATTGATTTTACAACTTCTTGCATGTACAAAGTCAATGATCAAGGCTTGATCGTTAATGATCCAATCCTAGTAATGGCTCAACCTACTTTGGATGAATTCACCAAAAGTACTTAAGTCATAACTGTTGTGTATCAATAGTTAAGAGGGAATTTTGATGAATACCCCACCAAGTTTAGCCTCATATATAAAAATTACAAGGATGATGAAATGATGCACAACTAGTGGGTAGATATTGATAGCATGGATCGAACCCTTGTAGCTGGACCCTCCACACTGTAGAAGAAAAGTAAAGGTGAACATATAGTTTCTAGTGTTTTTTGGCTTTGAGTGTTTCATTGATTTTCTTAGTTGTTGAAATTGCTCATATGGATGCTAACTTTTAATTATTTCTTTGCAGGACCTTCCACCTCAGCTGATGTCACTATACCACTTTCAAGTTCACATCATGAGGATACCCTCATCCTAAAGTTTGGTGATGTGATATCAGCATAGGAGTGGCTAAAGGGGAAGGCACCTAGATACATTCAAGCAAACATCTAATGTGCAAGTTTGCTTAATGTATTCATGGCACCTATCCCTTCCATTCTTGCTATGGAGATGCTACATGTCATTGACTCCTTTAATGAGGAGGTTGGTTGCTTTAGCATCATCATCCAAGGTGTTAAGGTGAACATGGACATAGGTGCTGGCCTCTTTCATAACTTGTTTGGTGTTCTTGTTGATGGGGAAAAGGTTCCCAGTAGGAAAATTAGGGAATCAAGCCATCGTAAGGAAGTTCTATGGTGGCTTCGTGCCAACATGGGCCACTCTAGAATTTTTATGGATAGCTTCATGAACCCTAATGCAAAGGAATCATATCATTTTTTTAGGTCTCGTACATTTCCCAAATTGCTATCACAAAAGAAGGTAATTGGCATAACATAGGGGTGGACCTTTAATAAGGTCTTGATGGAGGGCATCAAATTTGATTAGGCTACTACTTTGGCTACTAGGTTTCGAGATGAGATCTTTAGACTCCATGTTGACACCTCTATGATAATCCATATTTACAATTCATTTTTTGTAGGTTATCTAAAGAGGTTTGTGGTGTATCTAGTGGTGTATAGGAATGGACAATGGATTTTCCAAGACCCAAGCCAACTTTCTAGGCCTCGGATAAAGCACATTTATCCAAAAGTGCAGGCCCAAAACCCACCAAAGGGGATGGATGAAACATTATCCATCACCACCAAGAATCTTGATGTTAGGTAGTATGAGTCTCTCAACAATACTGATAATGATGAGCCCCTCTCATTTCCTACTAGTGTCTAGGATGCTAGACAATGGTGCATGGAGGCCGAAGGGGTAGCTAGAAAGAAACTCAAGAGGCCTATGAAGGAGGCACCCCTAGCATTAGATCAGCCTACCCTAAAGAGGCTTATGTTCAATCTTAAGGCATCACAACAAGTAGTTGTAGGTATGCTTTCTTTAAATTTGGTTATTTCATGTTTTAAAATTTTGTGGATACTTTATGGTTTTATGTGTTAACTAGTTTTCTATGTGCTATGCTTGTAGATAAGCATTAGGTTATAGTGGCCCAAGTTGCTGCGGAGGTAGAACAAAGGTATGCAAAAGAGGCACTCCTAAAGCAACCTATGGTTGGAGCATGTGCCGATGTTGGTGTCAATGATCTAGATGCCTTGTTTGGTGAGGTAAAACTAGGTACCTCTCCCATCATCATCTCAAAGGAGGGAGAGGAAGAGGAGCCATGTATGCTTATGCCTCACTATTTTTGTTATATCTTATTGGTTATCTTTGGTTGTCATCCTAACCTTTCAATGATTGTTATGCTTATAGTAGTTCTTGAGCCACTAGTGCAAGCTCCCATCCCTAAGTTTCATGAAAAACCATGGGTAGAGACTCCAAAAAAAATGAAGTTCCTGCATGGGATGGCTAGGGACATCATTGATCAATTGCATCAGGTCACACCTAATATAGGTAAGGATTTTGTTTTATGTGCTTCATTTGTAGGCTTTGTTTGCATTATGGCTATTTAAGGTTGTGTTTTATGCTTTTATTTTATGTTTTTGTAGTACTATCCGTGGAGTAGAATCCTAGCAAAGACATGGAGGTAGAATCCTTACCTAGACTTTCCTTTGATGTGTCTAGTGTACCCATGAAGCTGTATGACACTACCACTAATTTAGCAATGTTGTGTGCAAAATATTCATGAGAGATAGAGAGCTCCAACAAATCCCTATGGGAAGAAGTTTTGGCCTTAAGGGAAAATACTCAAAGGTGGGAGGACATGATTATAGATCTCTATGACCATAAAGCCTTTGTGGAAGCCCAAGTGGCTAACTCGAGGAAGTTATGGACTAAGGAGATCACATAGGCTCGCTACTAGTAGGTTACCTAGGACAAAGTAGTAGTTCTACAAGAGATGGCAAAACAATGTATGCGAATGGACCTCATCTCCAAAAGGTTAAGGACTGGAAGGATCACCACGCTTGGGTCTTGGAGTGGGGCAAGACACAAAAGGTCCACAAGCATCAGTATAAGGTTGATCATGGGGCCTACCTAAAAGGGCTTAAAGAGGAGTAGGTTAAACGGTGCAAGAGAGAACTATTCATTTAAGGGATTGAGGTAGAGAGTTCTTATTAAATTTTTGAAAGTACTCTCAAGGTGGAGCAATCCCATATTCTTCAGATCATCACAGCTATAGGTGAGACCTCTACTACTACTACTACTACTCATGAGCCTTCTATTTGGACTCCTATAAATAGGTCTGGCATTCTTTCGGGTGTTGATCTTGGGGATGTTAACTGAATCAATATGATAGAGGACTAGATCCTCCATCATTTGGAGGAAGGCCTTCCCTATTTACCCCTATAAGTTAATGGAGCTAGAATCTCCCCAATTTTAATATACTTTATGTTTTAGTCTTTATTTTAACTTATGATTTTGGCTATGGGTTATTAACTAGCTATATGTTGTTGCATTTTAGGCCATAGGAGACATTGGTAGCCCCGATGGTGAGCATGGGGATGATCCACCACTTCCTCCTCCAGATGCCACTCAGTAGCCTCCTTTAGTTTAGCTTGTTTTTGTTTTTATGTTGATCACTATGATTAGCCAAAACTATGTTATAATGGTTGTTAGTCTTTGACATTTTTGCCACATAGTGTGGTCATGGCTATGTATGTTATGGACATTTAATTTTAAATTTTAAATTTGGTTTTATTTTGGCTATATGCATTTATAGTAGTAAATATTGTAAACCTTAGAAATAACTATGTTGATGTTTTTTGGTTATAAAGTCAAAAGGCTAATCAATGCGATAATAGGCTAAGAAATGAGAGATATGGTATTAAAGGAATGTTTGCTAGCTTTAGGCCATTGCGGGCACAGGTTATACAGTTTCACCACTTTAAGGCCATGGTAGGCCATATTGCCAGTTTCAAGTCTTAGTGAACTGTAGTGCCAATTTAATGCCCTAGCAAACGTGGTGCCAGTTTAACATCTTAGCGGACGAGAATGCTAGTTTAAGGTCATAGAAGACTATGCATGAAAGAGACACCTTTTTGATGTTTAAAACATAACTAAAAATAAAGAAATGTGGTAGATAAAAATGCAAACAAACTTATGCTACATGCATTAAGCTATGTGCATAAAGCGTAAAATAACAATTAAATATGTAATAAATGATACATGAAAAGTAAGATTATATGGTTATCTATGCATGGAAAGGTTAAGGTGAACTTCACTTATGTAGATTCTTCCTAATCTTTGCAAGATTAGGGAGTGAGTAAAGCCTCTTTTGCATAAGCTTGTATTCACCATCTCCTTCACTTACGATGGTAAAAGGGAGTTCATCCCATAATGTATCCCATTTCCTATCATTATCATTATTGGTTGTCTTGGGTATTTGCTCTTCATGGCTAGGAGCTTCTTCTTGAAGCTCCACTTTAGACCCCTATTCTATGTCTATGTTACTGATAGCTAGGGGAACTGCATTATCACCATGAATGAAGATTTCACCTCCCTTGTAAGGAAGGTGAATTTCATGATGGATGGCTGAGGACATAGCTTGTAATTGAGCCAAGCAAAATATTCTAAGGATCAAGTTGAATCTTGGTGTCTCTTCCACCACCAAGAAGTTTGTGATTGCAGGGATTTATTCTTTGGCTACAAAATCAAAGGAGATACACCCCTTGATGAAAACTCATGATCCATTAAAGGACTTAAGAGCTATGGTCATTGTAGGTTGTACTTGCTTAATTAAGCCTAAGTATTAAACGATGGTGCCTGGAATGACATTTGGTTGCAGCTCCATCATCAACATGCACTCGATGTATTTAAAATTATCCTATGCATATAGTTATGAATAAAGGTGGCATAGTCTCTTCATAATTATGGGGATTAACCTTAATTTTGCTATCAAAAAATGTTAAGGATGTTGATTTTTTTCCCTTAGTAATAAAGGAATCATCACTACATGGATAGCTTCCTCATTAGTAGGAATATCCTCACTAATGGGTATGGAGGTCAACAATTTAACTAGAGTCTCATGATGTGTGGAAAAAGTTATGATCAAGTCATATAAGCTTAGGGTTGTGTTTTTTTGCTTGAGGGATTACTTGACTTGGTCCATGACACTAAGGAAGTTTTTGTCGTTGGTCGTGGGCTTGTCATCCTTGTTGTGCTTTACTTCCTCCATGCATCCCAAAATGCAGACTTTAGCTTTAAGTTGTGGCTATTGTGACTCTTGTTATTTTGGTTGTGGGATTTGGTGTCCTCTTGTGGCTTGGTGGTTGAAGGAGATGGGATAGAGGATGTCATAGGTATAGCTAAAATGGAAGTGGACTTCAGTGAGCCCACTTCCTTTTATGCCTCCATCTACTTATCTTCCTTGTTGTCGATCCTTTGCTTATTCTTCTTCCTTTGGTTGGCTATAGTTTTTTGGTTGTTAGTTGTTGGCTGTAAGGAAGATGTAGTAGCATTGACCACTATAGGAGGTGATTGTGTAGTTGTTTGGGCTACAGCTATTTGGGTTATATTGGGTTGAAAGACCTTGATGACAAAAGGTTCCCTCGGAGGCATTCATGATAGTACTCTCATAATGAAGGGAGATCTTGAGCTATGGGAAGTCAAAGAAGCTCTTTCATTGTAGAGGGGTACTTGAATCATGAATTGTTCTCTTACAGGTCTTTGATTTTCATCGATGTTGAATGCTAAAATAACATAGGAGCTATCATTAGCATTCAATGGGTCTTTGTATACCTTCATCGATTAGTTTTGTGACTGAACTAGGTTGGAAGCATCTAAGATTAGCTCCCCCTATCTATCATCCTTTGCAGGTCATCCTTTAGTGTAAGGCAGAATATTGTGTCATGATCAAGTAGTTGATGATAATGGAAAAAGTAGTCTAACATGAAGTATTTAGGTAACTAAGGATCATCCTTCATTGCCCAAGTGGGATCTTTGGCTATGTTGCATAGTCGCTTGTGTTTCTTTCAAGAAACTCTAGTCATTTGTTTATGTTGCATGCATCCACTTCTTAATAGTTGGTCTAGCAACTTAGATGGTTTTAATGGTAATGTAGTGTATTTAGATCTATCATTCTTTTCAAGGTTAGGTCTACTTATTGTTGATGTAGTGGTCCTAGAAGTTGATGGTTGTTTATTGTAGTCATTGGTGGGGACCTTGGGCGGGCTAACCTTTGGCCCTTGGTTTGTGGTCTTGGTTTTCTTAGTTACAGTTGCTATAGTAGTATTGTTTTGTTTACTCTTTTTCTTGTCTCTTTAAGTGTGTTGGCTTTTATATGATATATAGGCCAGATCATGGCTAGCCTCCATAGCATCCTCTATATTCTTAGTTTACGAGAATGCTTGGCTAAGAGTTTAGACTTGATGAAGTCATTAATTGCTCCTTTGAATATGGCTAATAAGTGGGCTTCAGCTATGGGCTCTAGTATTTTATTTAGTAGTCCATTCCACCACTAAATGAATTTTTGTATAGGTTCTAAGGGCCCCTACTTAACCTTCATGAGTTGGTCAAGATTTGTGTTAGCCTTCAAGTTATACTTGAAGTGGTTGACAAACTAGGCTACTAAAATTTCCAAAGAGGATATGGACCCTTTGGTCAATACGCGATACCAATCAAGTGCTTTCCTAATTAAAGGCATAGAGAAAATCCTCATGATGATATGAGGCCATGGCTGCAAGAGAAAAAATTCAAATCAAAAGATAATAAGATGAGCATTAGGGTTACCTTCTCCATTATATTTGCTAAATTGGGGAATGGGAACACTAGGAGGAAGTATCAAGGGTGGAATTACAGGACTTATGGGATCATCTTAGTAGAAGTTCATAATCTTGATAATTTGTGTGGCAAAGGCTTTAAGCCTCTTCAACTTCTCCATTAGGTCTTCAATGATTTGGAAAGCTTGATCCAAGCCTTGTAATGGCCCCATAGTTTGTGAGGTTTGTACATAAGGTTATGGCATTTGTTACGAGGCTTGTGGCCTCATAATGGGTTGCATGATGGAAGGAAAAGGTTGCGCTATGATTGTGTCTTGTGGGCTAAAGAAAGAAAAAGATATTTGTTCTGCTACTTGAGGCATAAATGGGACAAATGTGATGTGCAACCCTTGTGTTGTTGGAGGTCTCATGGTGGATCCCATGTGAGTAGTTAATAGATTCGCAGTGGTAAAAGCCATTGTTGATGGTTTTACATATTGAGATTGTGTTGTAAATGACATTGATGTGTTATAGTTTGTTGTTTGTGGCATTGACTGAGTGTGTTTGGTAACTACAATTAGCATGGAAGATGGTGGTGCCATGCCCATGGAGAAAAAAAAAGCATTAGGAGAAGGTTCTATGAATTTGGGGGATGTTTGTTGGAACACTCCTCCAAGGATGTTTTTAAGCTTAGATTCTGCCTTAAATTCATCCTTCTCTTCTTGTTGTTTCTCAAAGGTAGGCTTGTCATCTTCCTCTTCTACAATAATCAATTTGGCTAGGATGCTAGAATATAAATCATTAAGAGAAATTTCTTCATACGGGGATGGGATGTACTCTTTCCCATCCCTGTGTATGAGCTCAAACTCACTTTTGGTCTTGGCTTCAATTCATGGATTTAGCATGCTTGCTTATATTTTGGCACAAATGAAGTTATAATGATCTTCATTAATGGTTACAAAATTAGGACTCTCACCTCTAACTCTCAAAGATCACCTACGCTCAATGATAGTAGGGTCTTTGGAATCATACACTCTCATGACTTGTTGGTTATGATCTTCGCTAGTGAAGGTGAAGGACAATTTGGTGGATTTTCGAAAAGACATGGCTATAGTACTGATAATTGCTTAAAAATAGGCTGTAAATGGTAAAATAGGAGTAAATACTAGGGAATAGAATTTAAAAACTCCTAGAGGAAATGAAAATGACAAATAATGATGTACCTACTATAATTAATAAGTGGGGGATAAGGGGGGTTTAGCCCTTTACCAAAAATGAAATATTGGCAATGTTGGCTTCAAACCTCATCCAAGTTGGCTTCCCAAATGTCTTTACACTCAATAAGGAAGGGGGGAAAGAAGGGGATGAGATAATGAAAATCTCATACCTTCTTATTCCAACATTGGAGAGAGGGGGAAAGTTTGAAGACCAAAATGAAAACTTGGCAGTTTTCAAAGATGGTTTTGGCAACCTACCAACTTTTACCAAAAAGGAGAGAAAAGTAGGCTTGGTTGGTATGGAAACTAGCATTAGTTTAATGGCAAAGAATATGGTAACAAAAATTAGATGTTTATTAAGGCTTCCATGGTAACCTTGCTTTAGGAATTCATAGTAGATGTTGTAAAATTCTAGCACCCAAACCACCTATAGCTTTCATGTTGAGGTTTTTGCTACAAGGGGATAAAGAAACAATTGGATTCCTTGGGAGTTTTGGCTTCAAAAAACTAGAAAATGGCTTTCAACTTGCAATAAAAGCATATTTTGTTATTAAATTGGTTTCAAGCCTCATGAATGTTGGTCTCCCTACTACTTCCACACTAGGTATGATAGAGGGGAGAAAGAAGGGGTGGGGGTGAGATGATGGGAATCTCATACCTCCTACCTCAACATTTATGGGGAGAAAGGCTGAAAACCAAACTAGAAAGTTGGTGTTTTTTTCACTAAAGTTGGTTTTAGCCAACTACCAATTTTCTCAACTTGGAAAAGTGGGGGGGCACCCATGTTTAGAAACTAGAGAATAAAATATTGGTGAAATAAAAGAAAAAATAATAAGGGGTAAGAGATATCAACACTGGCTTTGGGCTACAAAATTCATAGTAAGTTCTATGAAAAGCTAAAACCCAACCACCTGCAACTTCCACATTACAGTTTTGGTCATAGGTGGGAAAGACCAACATTGATTATTCAAAGGTTTTAGCTACAAAAATCAAGAAAAATCTTGCAAAATGATAACAAAAAGAGTAGATTTGGCCAAAAAATTTAGGCAATGGCCCTCCTTCTAACACCAAGAAAAACTATTACGACTAAAAATCTTGATCATTGGAAGAAAACCAAGGATCCTTTGTGCAAGTAGTTCCCCAACCCCAAATCCCCAAGGCCTCTACAAGAGAAATGGAATTCAAGGTACCCTGGCTGGTCTGGTAGATCAACCAGAGACTTCTGAGATGCAAAATGTGGAAATATAAATAGATTCAAATAATTCACAAATAATAAATTTATTTTTAAACATAAAACTCAAAATTTAAAACTTTATTGAGAAAGAATAGAGAATAAGTTAGAGAGATGTGTACAAATGGTGCCTAGATGAGCAAAAAAGGGGGTTCACTTGTGTAGGAGTTCAAAGCCCATTGAAGTCGATGTGATCTACTTGATGATCTGGGTGCTAAGCCATTCCTAATGCTATTGAACCTTCCTTCATTGCTACAACCTCAAATCTAGCAGTTAGGTCACTATTGGGGGCTAAGAAAGGTAGAAAATTTGGATGCCAAGTTGCTCCACATTGGGGTTTGAAATCCTAGAAGTGCAGTGTTGACATAAAAAATCCACCAAATCTCAAGGCCACCATGCTTCCACACTGGGGTTCAAGAGAACGCAAGTATGGGAACTTGTAAGAACTCTTGAGCACTTGAAAATGCCTCAAGTGTGGAATTGTGTGTATGAAAATTGCTTGATAATGCTCAATGATCAAAAAATTGCTCAATCCCTTCAAAATTTTGAAACCTCTAAATGGTGTTGGAGGTTGTTCTTTATAGGATATTTGGGCCATGAATGGGGCTAAAAATTGGAAATGATTTGGCTGCAAATTTTCTATGAAATGGTTGCAATTTTGGTAGAAAATGACTGCAAATTTGCTACAAATGTAGGTGAGATGGGTGCTTAAATTTGGGGGGTTACTATATGTAGTAAGTAATTCTTCCCATGGCTGTTCCATTTACTATAAATAGTAATCAGGGCACATCTTCCACATTAGAGATGAATCTTCCACACTGAGCTTTCCACCATGCTTATTGAAGTGGTTAGTCAACATTGAAGTTTATGAATTAATGAATTTTTTCTTTTGTGACTTCCACGTAGGGGGATTGAATTTTCTGTCTTTTGTGACTTCCACATAGGGGTAGGTGACATCTACCTCCTTGCATGTGTTTCTAGCATAGAAAAATGTGTACCTCCCATAAAACCCATTAAATTTTCTTTTTTGACATTCCAAAAGGCATTTTTGAAACCCCCCCCCCCCCCCCCCAATCCCAAATATAGATACTAGATGACTTTTTTCACTTGGGAAATGAAGCTTTGACCACTTATGCGGCATTTTTCAGCCCCAAAAGTATAACGTATGTGAAATTAGCCTTTGTGAATTACAATTTTCACATTTACAATGAAGTTTTACCTTAGGATACATGGGGGGAAAGCTACATGAAGAAGATTGGTTATAACAAGCAAAATTTTATGGTGTTTCAATAGTAGAGCCTTGGTAAGACACACAAGATCTAGGATGTAGAACAACATGCATGAGAGTTTCTACTATGAGGCCAAGGTATGCGAGAGATATGGCGATGGAGAAGATATGCGATGAGGAGTATGGAGGGTAGTAGTGGCTCATGCAGGCAATGTAGAGCGAGTAAAGGTAAGCTATGATGAGAGCAAGATTTGTATCATAGTAAAGCATTTTGGGGATGTGATTAGTGTGCATGAGGGTGATAGTGGACGATGAGGCTTTCTGTTGCACAAATCATGGTGCTTGAGAAGCAAGAACAGTAGGACATGCAGGAACATTGCAATGATCACAGTGATTTTGACATCAACACAAAGCAATAATAGGAGATGGTACATGTGCAACATAGGGTAGAGTGCAGAATGACATGTAGTGACAAACAAGAAAAATTATGCATTGTGGTGGGAGGGTAGTAAATATTGGCAATCATAGCACTTGCCAAGCTATGTGGCAAGGAGAGCTAGAAAGTGAGGAAAGTGCTATCATGTAACACCAACAAGGATTTGTTGTGGCAGATGAGGGTTTTTTGTAGCTCGATAGTGTTGTAGTAGATTACAGTGGAAGACAAAAAAAGAAATATTTTAAGGAAATTATTTTACAAAAATCAAAGGTAGATAGTATATGTAACTTTGATTTTCTAGGTATTGCTTTGCAAAAATAAGTCACCATTTTGAAATTTATGGTTTATTGGCTTGGTAATCATCTCTACATTAACAACTATAATAGTACCATTGAACCAAGAGAGAACTAATGCAATAGTGTAGTCACTAACTAAACACTACTGTTAGTTTAAATTTTACTTTAATTGTTAGTTTAATTATTGTTGTGCTGTTGATATGACCAATTAAAACTAAAGGGTTTTTGTTTTTGGATTGATAAGGCCTTGTTTATGAGTGATGTTGGCACCAACATCAAGCCCCAACCAAATCAACAAAGAAAACATTAATCATTTAACCAATACATTTATTATTATCATTATTATAATTTAAATATATACTATATCATAAATATATATACATAATAATTATAATTATTCTTGGATAAAATGTGGACCTAATACTACATGCCTCTAGAAACATATCATGTCATCTTAATCAAATGCAACCCAAAGGACAATGTCATGGCATCAAGTCAACTTCAACAATAGCATCATAAAAAAACATATAGATAATAGATAAATAAATAATGTATAATCCTTATGACTTTCCCTCAAGAAATTCATTTTCAAATTTAGTTAATGAAGAAAGAAAGAATTAGAAGGATTCCCATAATCTATAGAATACTCTTAATAAAATACTAAGTCTTGAATCCAAACATATATTAGGTTTACTTCTAGGTCATGTACCTATATGAATATGAACCTAAAGCTATATGTTGTGCATGATACTACAAAAAATATGATATAAATACAATAAGATGAAATGCATTTTATTCAACTAGGTATAATATCTAATGCAGCCTATATGGATATATATGTATATGTATATTTATTTATAACTATAATTTAGTAAATTACTGATCTATTAGGTTTCCATGTGGAACACTAGTATAAAAGTGTTTAAGGTGGAATTCATTGAAGTTTCTAGTGAATTTGTTGTCTAGAAGGTTAGCTATCTTCTAAACATTTGGGGCTACAACCATTGTGACTTGGTATGGACTTGACCACATTCGTGAAAACTTAGTTTGAGGACCTTTTTGCCTAGAATATCTATCTCGTTTCAAGACTAGATCACCTATTTGAAAGGATTTAGTGGCAAACTTTTTATCAAACCATCTTTTGATAATGGTTTGATGATTTGATGGGTTTTCTACTACTTTTAAAAATTTAAGTTCAATATCCCAAAGATCATAAGATCTAGTAATGAGGCTTTCATGAGGATTTAGGTAATCCAAGAAGAACTCATAAGTAGGGATTTGCAAGTTGATGGGTAATATAGATTTTTGGCCATAAACTAGTTCATAAGGGGGTGGTCTTGAGAGATACTTTGTAACAGATGTGATCTACCCATACATCCCATTTTACTTTTCCATGCTAATATTTTGGGTTTTCATTAATTAGCTTTTTAATTTCACCTAGAAGATTTGTTTTTGAAGATTCTCCTAATACCTTCCAATCTTGGTGTTGTATAACTTCAATTTCCTTATCCATCTAGACTTCCCTAGCAATTGCATTGGATGAAACTTCTTTGATAAGGATTGAGTCATTTGAATAATTATGTGAAGCTTCAAGGATCTAACCATAAAACTCCCCTTACCTAGAAAGAAAATGAGTAATTTTATGATCATCATCAAACACTTGTAAGGATAGCATATTATCAAGAATGGAGTAATAATCAACCTTCTTCATGATGATTTTAGAATCCCAAGCTCCATTAGGAAATGGAAGATCAAAAACACAAACAGCTTGTGCTAAAGCATCCAAAATGTGATTTTCATCTCTAGGAACATGTTCTAACATGATAAGATCAAATTGCTTGAATAATTCGAATATAGGTTTTGTATGCTTTCATTCAAGGATCCTTATCTTCATAAATGTGGTTAATTTGATTCACAATAAGTTGCGAATCACTATAAATATTTAACTTTGAAAGATCAAAGTAAATGGCATACTTGAGTCCATGGATTAAAGCTTCATATTTAGCCATGTTTTTTTTATCATGGGTTTTGAAAAATGAATGGCTTTAAGCTTTGGAGCTTCCCTAGTTGGAATTAACATAATTCTAGCACTACATCCTTATTTTCATGAGGCTCTGTCAATCCTAAGTAGCCATGTATCCAAGTTATTAAAATCCAAAAAGCAAGCCCTTTGATCAATATAAGTATTATCATCATCATAGATTGGATTATTATCTAAGGATTGGATAGTGATTATTTCACTACTATTCTTATCTTTACAAATTGGTGGGGGATCACTAAGTAGGAAAGTCTTTCCATCATGCTGATGGAAAGGTAGTGTATTAATGTGAAGTTGAGAAAATTCCTTATAAGTTTGGTAATAGGATGTGGCATGATTATGAATATAGGGTTTTATGTTAGGTAAGGAATCATTTGTTGCATCCAAATTTTCATCTAGTTTGTATTCACCAAAGTTACAATCAATGATTTCCACAAAGTCTTCGCTTTGATCTATTGATGTAACATGAGATTCATTAGGACTTGAGATGACATGTTAATGAAAAGGTTCTCTAGAAATTATAACATGTTTAGATCCTCCCTTGATTGGAAAGAGTTCTAAGAAATTAGATCTAAAGAAACTTCTAAATTGGGCACCGAAGTTATGTGAAAGCAACATGCCATAAGTAGGTTTCATATTAACTGCTAAGATGTCTATGTGACATGAAAAAGCAGAGTATTTCTATAGGAGAATTTTGATATCTTTAAGTGATCCTACTACACAAACTTTGGATCCGTCAAGTTGGATAACACTTCAAGTTTAAGGAATCATTTGTGCTTCTAAAGTTTTACATACCTAAAGAGGAATTACATTTATAGTAGCTCCTAAATCCATTAGATAATTATGAATGTTCTTTCCTAGTATAACTAAAGTAGTTAGGAAAGGAGATTGGTCCTTCTTAGCCTGTTAGTGAATGATGAGTCATGAATTTGTTGGCTATGATATCACGGGCTGTGATATCATAGCCATGATATCCCATGGGCTGCGATATCATGTACACGATATCGCTACTGTGATATCACATCAGCCGCGATATCGTAGCCCGTTGCCAGTTCTATAAATAAGAGGCGACTCTTCCTTATTTCTGAAACATAGATTAGATTGTAGCTAAACTTTGGCAATTTGATCCCTCTAGAGATAGATTATTTTCCAGTGTATGCCCGTAGTGTGGTGAATGTAATTGTACGAAATCCTTTATTCGAGTGTGACGTACTTGAACACGCACATGACCAAAAATAAAGATCAAGATTACTTCATCATTGCGGTATTCACTTTGTTAATTAATTAATTAATTATTATTTATTGCTTTCCTAGTTAATACTCTCTCACCCTTAAACTCATGTTAGAAGTGGAATGAGTATGACTTAATTATGAGCATTTAAGTGTGACTACTTGGTAACCGAGTGGCATACCTAGGATCTGCACTTGGTAATCCCAGTGGTAGTCATGCACGAAGTCCAAGATGTGTATGGATAATTAAGGAACAGATGCTCATCGCACTTAGGCTAGTTTAGATTCTCTCTTACCCTTTCTCTCTTAGCTTAGATAATATTACTTTCCATTTCCTTCACGAGGAGCATTAGATTAGGACCACATCATACACCTCACTCTAGGCTAAACCATACGTGACAAATATAATACTAGTCTAGGTGGGAGGATAGCGAACTGCAACCTAAGGTTAACTATCTAGGTGCCACAACTAGTCCATTTGCAGAGTTCGACTAGATCGCGTGTGAAAAAGCTCGTATTTGTATGGTTGAGTGTAGGGGTATCTCGCCACTCATCATTGGCATCGTTACCGGGCACAGTGCTAATTATCTAGATTAGTAAAATCATACAAGGTTTCTATAAAGGAATTAACGATATATCTTTTAGAAAAAATATATATATAATAATTATTTAAAGTCACATCTAATTCCACATAAAACTTCACAACAATGCCTCTCCTACAAGACTATAATAATGCCACACTTAGTGAGGTAGTTCATTGGAGAAACAACGAACTATATGATGATGAAGATTGGAGTACACAACCTGAAGTGGGGGTTTCTTATAAACATGAACGAAAGCAACATCATTCCAACACATGAAAGCATAACTTACCTAATGATGATGAACCCCTACTGGCCACTACAAGCTTAACACAAATACAAGAGGTTGTTTGAATCTCCCATAGACATCGTAAAGAGAGCCATCTACCCAGGCTTGATTTAAAAAAATTTCCTAAATTTTTAGGAGGCTATGACTTAGATCCGCATCAACATTTACAAGCCTTCTATGATGCTTTCACATGGAATAACATTGATAACAATTGGCAAAAACTCAAGCTCTTTCCTATGACACTCGTTGACCAAGCAAAAGTATGGTATAGATCGTTAAAACCAAATTTGATACAATGTTGGTCAACAATGGTAGAAGCCTTTAATGAAAAATATCAAACCTACACAAGAGTGTCAACCTTGAGGAAACAAATCCAAGGATGGAAACAAGCACAACATGAACCCTTGGACATGGCCTTAGAAAGATATTATGCACTAGTAAACAACTGTCCAGGCCATGGGTTCTCCGAGGAAAGGCTAATGTGCCATATTATTGATGGGCTACATAATGAAACAAGAGAGACCTTAGGAATGTATACCCAAGGTCAACTATACGAACTATGAACCCATCAAGTCCAAGAGCTTATTAAGCGGGTAGCAAAAGAAGAGGGAGAAATGGTTAGATGGGAGAGTTTTGAAAAACATCAACGGGACCAAAATCTTAACTTAACAAAGGTCCATGATCATAAAAAGGAGAAATCAACCAATCTCAAGGTGGAAAAATCATCTTTGCTAGCACAACAAACATTAGAAGAAGTCAAGGAAAAGATCAATAAGATGTTGGAATGGACGTATCAAAAGTGTGGATAATTCATCAACATTATTGGAGATAGAGTTTTGACAACCCAAGAAGCAGGACAAAATATTAGAAAATCAGAAAGAAGGGATAAGGAAAATAATAGCTCAATTTCCAATCATATGTATGAATGCAACATATGCCTGTACGATCACCCCAAGGGCCAATGCCCAATATTGTTACATTTACATGAGCATTGGGAAAATACGCTACATCCAAAGTTCATACAGAGATACTGTGTTCGATCATAGTGTCAACAATTCTAGTCATGGGGGAGACCACCACTAAACTGGAGACATCCTTCATATCATCCTAACCCAAATGCTTATCTTGTTCAACAACCTATTTCCCCAATTGGGCCAACGCACTTTATCTCACCACATTTCATTCTTCTCAATACTATCAGACCATGCCTTCAATACAACCCCCACCTTGTGCACCTTATACTCCTCCTAAATTTCAACATTCTCATCCTTTCCCTCCTTCCACAGTGCCACCAACTATTCCTTCCACAGTAACAACCCACGGACATCACTTGTGCTAATACTTCCAACAGTAGTGAGAAACCTCAGCAACATCAAAAGCACCCCTTCTTTAAACACAGCTGTAAGAAGGAACAACATAATTCAGAGGCCACTGCATCCTCCAACTTAGCACAAGCTCAACACTGTGGTGCACCCTTATCTTTGAACCCAACGCCTCATGTAACTTCATCAAGGCCACCAACTCACACTCCAACAATAATCCAGCCCAATGAACACAAAAATGGAGAGTGGCAACCTGATCCTTGCATACCATCTAACAATCTCAAACATCATAGTGGGTCAACTCGTTCTCCAGGAACTACATCATATAAATTTCCCCACTATGCTCATTATAATCAAGTGTGTGAAACCTGATGGGGTAAGTATGACCAGGCCCCAATATTTCCAACATGCAAGGATCCCCATCGTCAATTATTAATCCTTGCCATCCTCAACCATTTAGCTATGAGGGATATCCCTCATTCCAATAACAAGTGGGATTAATAACCATTTTTATTTTTCTTTGATTTTACAACTTTTTGTTTTTCAGTTTTTCATTTTTCAACTTTTTGTTTTATCTTTTTGTGTTTTTGTCTTTTTATGTTTTTATAAGTAATCTCATCTACGAATAAAACACTCATGTGGATTGTTGGTTGAGGTGTGTTTTATGTTATCGTGTCTTGAGTGATCAATTATTTGGAATAGTGAGCCCATTACACCCACTCATCCACTCTACAAATAAGAGGTTCTGTTCAAGGGTACAATGATATTCTTGACATTCTTAGAACTTAAAATGAAGAAGTATGGACCTAGAATGAAGAAGGATGGACCAAGAGGGAATGATTAGGGTGTGACATCAAAGGGACTTGCGGATTCTCTTTGGTGATGTTTGTGGAAGTTATTATGCAACATGTTTGTACTAAGATCCTTGTAAATCTAATGAAAATAGGAGTAAGAGTAATCAAAAGGGCACTCAAAAATTAAATGTTGTTCTAGGGGGTTCCATTGGAAAGACATGCACCCATTCCTAAAGGTTAGCAACTTCTCTAGATTCAGTATTCAAAAAAAAAAGAGAAAAACAAAGTGCCACAAAACAAAAATCACTCCTCCCATTGTATGCCTTGTTGTTATGGTACTCTCATAGTTGCTTATCATGGGATGAAACAATGCGATGTCACTGATTAGAGGAATGGACTTGGTCCTGATCTTGGAATGACGGGTTAATGACACCTTAATCATGCTTTACACGCAGGATTTGCTGTGCCCTGGGTCAGTTACCTCATGTCCCAATCTCTATGATCCCTTTCTATACTTCGTCTCATCTCATTGTTCGTGTAATTGTAGCTCGTGTCCCATGTAGCATAGAATTCTTACCTCATTTTGGTGATATTTACATGTGTGTGTTTTGTGGAGTTAGTGCGAATTACATTTAACCCTTCTAGTGCCCACGAATACTTTAAGTGTGGTTACACAAGGGCATTATAGGTTGAAACCTACTTTGGGGAGGACCTACTTGTGTAGTCTCTTGTAATCTTCACTGATGCTCTAGCTCACACACACCATTTCTTACCCTTAGCTCATTTTTCATAACATTCTTTCCCTACTATTACCCCTCTAAATTTTGACGTTCCTATGAACCATCACATAACATTTTTCTTATCACCCAAGGTTTTATTGTTTAATTACACTCACTCATCATTCGTTGTGCCTTCAAAACAATCTAATTACCCGAGAACTCCTTAATAATAGCCTAATGTCCTCATTTCCAACGTCTATTTCGAGAAAATCCTTTAAAAATTTGGTATTTTTTGTGCCTCATATTACTAGGGACGAGATATCACATATGCGATATCGCATCCCGATGTTATATCACGTATGCAATGTATCGTACGCAATATCGCGTCCCTCCAAACCTATAAATAGGTGACCCCCCGCAACACTTAGCATCATTTCTTTCATTCACGCAGGGGAGTTTTTGAAATTTTTCTTTACGACTTGCGATTGAGTGACCCTTTCTTTTCTCACTATATCTCGCTCATTGGTACTTTGATTTTAATTCCGTTTGAACTTTCTTGAACCCGGAGTGTTTAGCTTAGTCGTGGGGGAGGGACACTTGCCAAAAAGTGCCTAATGTTTTTAGAGTTTATCATTGCCCAAAGGAAATCATCTAGGGTAATTAACTATAACACTTAGAATACTTGTGCCCAAAAATCATTTAACCCTTAGGTATATTGGGAAATTAAAATTGAAAAAAAAAACCATATAAGTCACAGGACTCATTATTACAAAATTTCAGGCACTATCACACATGATAACAAAAGATCATTAGTTAAGGCAAGTAGTAAGGTATAGCTTAAATTCTAAAACAACCTTACTAACGCTTGACCCCGTGTGATTGCAGATGGCCCTGAGATGTGTACAACAGGAAGGTCCTACTCAGGGTGGAAGAAAACGATCTCATAGAGGTGGAAGATAAGGTCCTGTTGGAAAACATGCAGAATAGGAAGAGCAATCATTCAACATTCATCAAGAAGAACCTTCTATCGAAAGGTCTGGGCAGGCAGTAGGAGCTGCTACTGCTGCACCTAAACAGGGACAACAGCTCACATTGCCCCAAGATTGCATTCAGGCCATCCACGAGAAGTCTACATTCGCTGTGGTGATTGTGGAATTGAAATTTGAATCATTTGCAGAGTTCGCTCCTAAGGTCGTTAGGGATCACCTCAAAGGGTCTCCCTTATGGCCTATCCTCTCTGAAAGTGGTGCCTGGTACTTAGGGGAAACACACCAATTTTGGCACAATAAAGAAGAAGGCACCACGGTTAACAATTGTGGTGTGACTATTGACTTCTTTGTTCAAGCCATTTTGGAAGTATCAAACCTTCTGAATACAGGGACAAAAGTTGCTCAAAACCAACTGGACACTTTCAGAACTGAGCAACTTAATAATTATTGACAGAGAATAAAAGTGTGGCGGAAGAAAAAGAGAAGGTTGACTGGGATGCCTCTATGGCACAAGTACAAACTTACACGTACACCAAGGCACTCAAGGCCTTACAAGAGGAGAAACTCTAAGCCATACTTCAACGCCATCAAATCCCAAGACCTAGGGCACAAGAAAAGGAAAAGACACCTATGGAGGAGCCACCGCCACTAGGAACTACATGAGTTCCACCATTTTGTAATCATAGGATATTCTTTGGTGTTGTGTCTCAATTTTGTTCTGACTCCACACTGTGGCATGAATCCATTCTAGTCAGTCAATAATCCCATACCTATCCACTGTGTAATCAATGGAGCTTTTTCTCTCTGTAACTCGAGAATGAGTTTTCATTCAGTCATGGGGGTATGATGAGTCATGAATTTTCTTGCTATCATATCACAACCATGATATCGTAGTGGCTATGATATCACTACCGTGATACCACAGCCGTGATATCCCATGGGCTGCAATATCGCATATGCGATATCGCAGTCGTGAGATCACATCAGCCACGATATCGTGTATATGATATCATGTACGTGATATTGCATGATCGCTATGATATCACATACATGATACCACATCCTGCTGCCAGTTCTATAAATAAGAGGCGACTCTCCCTTGTTTTTGAAACATAGATTAGATTGTATCTAAACTCTGGCAATTTGATCCCTCCAAAGATAGATTATTTTCCAGTGTATGCCCGCAGTGTGGTGAATGTAATTGTACGACATCCTTTATTCAAGTGTTATGTACTTGGACACGCACATGACCGGCAATAAAGATCAAGATTACTTCATCATTGTAGCATTCACTTTGTTACTTATTTAATTAATTATTATTTACTACTTTCCTAATTAATACTCTCTCACCCTTAAACTCATGTTAGAAGCAGAATGAGTATGACTTGATTACGAGCATTTAAGTGTGACTACTTGGTAACCTAGTGGCGTACCTAGGATTTGCACTTGGTAATCCTAGTGGTAGTCATGCACAAAGTTCAAGATGTGTACGGATAATCAAGGAATGGATGCTCATTGCACTTAGGCTAGTTTAGATTCTCTCTTAACCTTCCTCTCTTAGCTTAGCTAATATTACTTTCCATTGCCTTCAGGAGTAGCATTAGATTAGGACCACATCATACACCTCACTCTGGACTAAACCATATGTGACAAATATAATACCAGTCTAGGTGGGAAGACAGTGAACTATGACCTAAGGTTAACTGTCTAGGTGCCACAACTAGTCCATCTGTGGAGTTCGACCGGATCACGCTTGAAAACGCTCATATTCGTATGGTTGAGTGTAGGGGTATCTCGCCACTCATCAGTGAAGAATGAGTGTGTCATTAGAAATCTTTTTAGGATGGTTAAGACTTGATTCATTTAGCATGGTTGAAGATTTGTGTGGTCTTAGGGTTAGGGATAGAGGGTATGGATGAAGGATTGATAATAGATTAAATTAAGGCCTTCGATTGATCATTATTTAGGTCAAGGTTTTGAGGAAATGAAGAAGAGGAAGTATTTGGACTTTAAATATTTGGTAGAAAGTTAGGGATTAGAGGATTGGTTTGAAAAGGATTTGAGACAATTGGGGTTTGGGAACCTAGGCCAAGAGTTCCAAATTAGGATTATAATGAGTTTATAAGAGTGATTTGTTCAAGTTCGACTACTTTGGACATGGCTTCTTGCAAGTCAATGATATTGGGATCAAATTTGATTGCATGTGTGAAGAAGGGATCAATGGTTAAGAGAAAAAAGTTTAAAATTCCTTCTGGTTGTGATTGCATCTCTCTAGGAACATACAACAATTGCTGAAAAAATATTAAATTGAAATTTCTAATAGTTTCCCCACTAAGCTATCATAGACTAGTAAAGTTACTAGAAGCTATAGTGAAGCTAGTGAACTTGTCAAATTGAGAAAGAAAACATGATTTGAAATCATTCCAAGTCAAGATTGATGAGTTGAGAAGAGTTAGAAACCATTGAGTTGTTATGCCTTGGAAGGTAGTGACAAAAGACCTATCAACCACATCATGTTGAACTATGTTTTGGATGCCTAGTAGTGTCTTAAAATTTTGAAGATGTTGATGAGCATCATTAAAAGACGGATCAAAAGAAAGGGAAGTATGTTGAAGAGGTTTTGGAATTAGTTAACGTTTTGAAAGTTGAAGGGATTTTTGACCAAAGGTTGGGTAGCAGGGTTTGTCATTTTTGAAGAATGTGAGACCTTAGATCTAGGTCTTGTAGGAATATGACTTGGAAAATTATTGGCTAGGAAGTTTTATATTGTTATTTTCCTAGTTTGAGGCCTAAGAGTTTCACTAGGTCCAACCATAAACTAAGTAGACAACAAAAGTGATTTTTTTCTTTTAATTTTTTTTTGGATTTATTTTATTAGAGGAGGAAAGAAAGAAATAAAGAAAATTGAAACTAATGAAAAGATATTATAGGAAGAGGAATGAAAGTTGGTTGAGGAAAACCATAATGATTGCCCTCCTTCTAGGACCAGAGAGGGTGTTGATGCGAAAATTTGGGTTGTAAAGACACACTAATGCACAATGCTTGTAAAGTGCTTGATTTTACAAGGTTATTGCCTAAGGCACCTTGCTTAGGGCACAACTAGCCCAGGAATTAGTCTTTAAGCAGTAGAGAAAATATAATTGATAATTTAAATAAAATAAAGATTTAAATAGAACTTAAAATAATGAATAGAATAGAAGCATTAAGAATGAAGTATGTATTAAAATATATAAAGTTGATACTTCAATAACATGACTAAGTAGAACATCGAGATACATGAAGGAGAAAGAAGGAAATGTGAACTTAGTAGATCATTCGCTAATCCAACTACCTTGGTTATTCTACACCTCCTCCTGGAGGTAGTCATGGTATGATCGAATAGTGGAGGTAGTCATGGTATGATCAAATAGCTCAAGTCAACTACTTTGTTCTTCCTTCCAAATCTTGCAAATGGTCAATAGCTACCTCCATCTTGGCTTGGACATTACCCCCAATCTTTTTTCCAATATTTTTTATGTTCGAATTCGAGGGAGAGCTTTTCTAACCTTCTAACCTTTTACATAGTTTTACCTCAATGGACTCTTGGTCAAACCAATTTGAGGTAGTAGCAAGAGTAAAGTTTGGGCTATGGTGGGATAACAGGGTATCAAAAGGGGAAGAAAGAAGAGAGTGTATTGGGAAAGAGGTAGGGGTAGAAACGAAAGAAAAGGCCTTATGCTAGTGCCTAACCTCCTACTGGTTGCTCCTTCTCCTTAAGTGTTATATAGGTGATGAGACATGAAATTGCTCATATTGCTAGTGATCGCCTTAAGGCACCCACGATAACGCACCCACGTTATATCATGGGTCGCGATATCGCATATGCGATATATCATGGGTCGGGATATCGCGTACGCAATATTGCAGTCAACCGTAATTTCTATAAATAAGAAGCAGCTCTCTCTCATTTGACATCCCAGTTTAGAAGTAGCGAAGCTTTGGTAGTTTGATCCCTCCAAAGTTAGATTTTTTTCCCGTGTCTGCCTGCAGTGTGGTGAATGTAATTGTACGGTGTCTTTATTCGAGTGTGCCGTACTTGGACACACACATGACCCGCAATAAAGATCGAGATTACTTCATCATTGCAGCATTCACTTTGTTATTTATTTATCTGTTATTTATTGTTTTCTCTCTCACCCTTAAACTCCTAGAACGCGGAACGAGTACGACTTGATTATGAGCATTTAAGTGTGACTGCTTGGTAGCCCAGTGGTGTAGCTAGGATCTACACTTGGTAACCCAGTGGCGTATTTGGGATCTGCGCTTGGTAATCCCAGTGGCGTACCTAGGATCTACGCTTGGTAGTCCTAGTGGTAGTCGTGCACGAGGTCCAAGATGTGTACAGTTGATCAAGAAATCGGTTGCTCGTCGCACTTAGGCTAGATTAGATTTTCTTACCCTTTTCCTCCTAGTTTAGCTTAGTTAATATTATTTTCCATTGCCTTTAGGAGTAGCGTTAGAATTAGGAAACACATCATACACCTCATCTGGACTAAAACATACGTGACAAATATAATACTAGTCTAGGTGGGAAGACAACGAACTACGACCTAAGGATAACTGTCTAGGTGCCACAACTAGTCCGTCTGCGGAATTCGACCGGATCGCACGTACACGCTTGTATTCGTATGGTTGAGTGTAGGGGTACCTCGCCACTCATCAATAGAGCTTTCTTCTCCTTTTTCCTTTCTTACTCCCGTGGGAGGAGGAAAAGCAACTGCCATATGTCCACTATTATGCAAAAGCTCTCTTGCTAGATTAGGTGGTGCATGATTGTCCAAATTTCTTTTGTAATTTACGCTTCCTTAATTTCTTCCATATGTTCCTATTAATGAACAATGGAGTAAATCAATCAGTTAATTATAAAAAACTGAAAATCAAGAATATCTATATTTGTTTATGTATTATTGTTATCATTATTATTATATATTTCTTAATAAAAGAAAACAAAACTTAAAAATAAAATAAAATAAAATAAAAAAACAGAAATTGCTGTGGTCAAAGGAAGACAGCGGCAGTAGCAGGTTTTTGTGGCATTATGCGGCATGGGCTATGCATAGGGAAGTAGGAGGGCACCGCGGCATGTTGGACAGGAGGAGGTGGTGGCTGCAAGGCAACTATAGGGTTTCGAGCACACAAGCAAGAGCGCAGTAGAGCCTTGGTAAGACACACAGCATCCAGGACATAGAACGGGATAAACGAGGGTTTCTACTGCGAGGCCACGGTATGCGAGAGACATGACAATGGAGAAGAGACACGATGAGGAGTATGGAGGATAGCAGTGGCCCATGTTTGCAGTGCACAGCGAGCAGAGATGAGCCACGGGGAGGACAAGATTCACAACATGGTAGGGTGTTTCGGGGATGTGATCGATGTGCATGAGGACGACGGCGGATGATGAGGCTTTCTACTGCACGGATCATGGTGCCTGAGACGCGAGAACTTCGCGACGATCACAATGATTTCGGCATCAACATGAAGCAGTAACAGGAGATGGCGCATGTGCAACATAGGGCAGAGTGCAGAATGACATGCGGTGACAAACAGGAAAAATGGTGCATTGTGTTGGAAGGATAGTAAACATAGGGAATCACGGTGCTCGCCAAGCTACGTGGCAAGGAGAGGTGGGTAGTCAGCAGAGCGCTGCCACGTAGCACCAACGAGGTTTTCCTGTGGCAGACGAGGGTTTTTTCAGCTCGACGGTATTGCAACATATTATGGTGGAACACAAAAAAAGAAATATTTTAAGAAAAGTATTTACAAAAATCAAAGATAGATAGTACCTGTAACTTTGATTTTCTGAGTATTGCTTTGCAGAAAGCAGACACCATTTTGAAATTTATGGTTTATGGGCTTGGTAATCATCTGTTGGATTATAACAGCACCACTGAACCAACAGAGAACTAATGCAAAAATGCATTCACTAATTGAACACTACTCTCAGTTTAAATTTTAATTTGATTATTGCTTTGTGCTGTTGATACCGCCAATTAAAAGTAAAGGTTTTGTTGGATGGATAAGGCTCTGTTTACGGATGATGTTGGTGCCAACAGCGGACAAGGCCGCCCAACTACCACAATTCTAAGAGACATCAACAATAGTTTACTGATAGGAGGACTAGGTCCTCAAGACAATTTGAAATTGTAAAAAATGACCATTACCACATCAATTACCAATTTTAATACAATCCATCCTGAAGGGTTTACAAAAGGGAAGGTCTACCAAAGGACCCAAACGGGGAAGTCCCTCTGGAGCCATAAAATTAAAAGAGAGCACATGGGATCACATCTTGCTTACAATAGAAGATGTATATGTATCAATCCTACATCAACCACATGGTATTACAAAGGAGATTTCAAGAATTCAATTGTGGTAACCACATTGGGTTCCAAAACTAGTCCCAAGAGTTCTGACACCACCAGAAACCACGGCTTGGAACAATTCCCAAACTATGTCTACATTTGGAATCCACATACAAGAATAACTATCTCAATATAACCCACACTTTCTTACCAAAAACTATACAAGCTATACACAAAATGGGATATGGGCCACATCATTAGGCCAAAGAGTCACTTTGAAATAGAGTGCATTGTCATTGTTGTCCCACAAATGGATGTTAGGACATTGAAACAAATAACATGACACCAGAGAGATAGGGTGGTACACCATAGCACAGAAAGCATCAAGAGCCCTCAAGCCATGAGAGCCCATGCTTAAGTGTTTAACATGCATGTAGAGGACCACCAAGTAGGGCCTCCAAGATGAGTTAATGATTTGAGTAACTAAATACCATTTGAGCCAAGATATACCACCATCCCACACTTGCAAAATCATCCTATTAAGACAACAACCAACCACAGGTTGAGGAGTCTAGGTACTAATACCCAAGACTCACTACTACCTTGTAGCCAGTCATGATAACAAAAACTACATATTCAAATGTATTGTCAATCACTGTGATACCATGGCCACCATGAATCACCTACTATCATGATCAAGTTCATTGAATAAATTTTCTGAAATTAGGTTACACTCCATTTTCAACCACTCATAAAAAAGATTTCTATTAATTAAGGGACCCTTAACAAAGAGTTTAACAACCTATGTTGCCCCTAGAATGATTGTTGAAGGACATACCATCATGGCATGCGAAGATCATTGGGAATACAAGGCATCAACTCAAGAGCATCATAGACAAGGACATGCCATGGCCTCCATATTGCAACACTGTACATAGGATATAATTTTTCATAGAGCTTTAATAAGGTCTCATTTCGAGAGGCAAAGACTGCTTACAAGATATAGAGAGAAGGTCCTAATAGGAGAAGTATAGGAAAAACACAGTACATTGAACTTGGCCTTGTCATAAGGTGTGGCATAGGCCTATAATAAGGGGATAACTAATCCTTAAGGACAACACCATCTAGCACTTTTTGGTGCATAAAATATCGATACAAAATACATCACAACATTACAATATTACATACATGATAGTATGGATACATTTGGTAATCATAATACATGACATTTAGGAAAACTACCTAGGCCTAGCAAGCTAGAGGTAAACTACCTCAGCCCATTTTAAGCTGAAGGTTTTAGAACACTAGGAGCAATACCAAAGTTGCATCATGTTGTTTTGAAAAAAAAAAAAACTATCTTTGCACGTACATAGATAACTATAGCACTATATCCACTATAAGACTGCCATTGGAAACTAATGAATCAAGACATGAATGGATTAATTAGTCAATGTAGAACACCATATGAAGATCTATCACCTACCATAGTGGGACCTCAAGGCATTAACTGCTCTTGGGCCATCAATATTTACCATGGCCAAGGATACTATTCCATGCCTTCTGCTAACCCAATATCTAAAGGGATCAAGAACGTACCATTGTCCTCTTTTAGTGCCCACCAAGCACTGAGAAGCAAACAAATCATGTTATTATAGTTGTTCCATCATAGCTATGATACTGATAAATTGACAATCCAATGTTGGAATTCTGAGACTATGTAACCAATTCATTGGGGTCTTAATCTACCCCAAAGACATAGTGCTCATAAAATCAATTGAGGTTCCCACTGATCATATCTCTACACCTATGCTACCTACAAGGCTAAGACAATAGCTTGGAAACCAAAGAGTTAGCAAGGAATAAGTACAACACACCAGCCTTCATACATAATCATCAATCATGATCATAATAATAGAGGCATATCATTCTCAAAAGTCATAGAGAGCAACACTTGACCAACATGCATAAAGATCAATCATGCAAAACTTGATGGGTCAATTATATACACTCACATAAAAAAGTTCAATAGAAGTCACATCCAAGAGGGAAAATTGAAACACTCTCAAAATTCCATGAATTTGCATCCAACAAATGCACCTAGCCACTGACACTAGTTTCCACCAAGACCAAGGTCTCAACAAATCCACTAGAAGGCATAGGCACTAAAATTCACCACCTCATCTAAAACATATAGAGGGAGACTAGGTTCTACCCAATAACAAGTCTCACAACAACAAAATATTCAATTCGCATTGCCAAGAGCAACAATAGAATGGGTGTATCTACTAAAGAAGACACTCAACAAAGAGGTGAAGTCTCAATAATAGAATCACAAGTAGGATGACTTGCTCCAAAAGTTTTCCAAAAAAAAAAAAAATTCTTGAAGATGTATCAACAACTAGAGAAGTGATGCCACAAACCTAGGGAAACAGAACCAACCCAAAAGAGGGAAACACAACACCCAGAAGATCCACAACAAGGGTAACCAAGCCCAAAGTACAAGAGGATATTAAAATAAGGACCACAACAAATTGGTCTTGCGATAACACACAAGGCCTCAAAATGCATCCTCAACAAAATCTAGCACAAGCCATAATTCAATATAGAACACCAAGCCTTGTAATAATAAAAAATAGAGAAAGAGAGAGAGACACACACGTGAAACTCAAAATGTAACCTGAAGAAAGACACACCTACATAACTAGATAAACATATAATCACATACATGAGCATACATAAGTCTACTAGCGACAATCTTGATCAACCTAAAATAAGGCTCACTAGGGGCACATGTCCAAAGGCCCTTCATTTTGAGGTACTTGGAAACCATCATGTCCCAATTTGCAATTCTCACACTCACTATATCTAAGATCATTTGAGTGCAAGGATACCACATCCTATACAATTCACTCAATCCCAGCTCAAAACATGTCATTTTGGTGGAGACTAAAGCAAAAATTGGGTGCAATTCATCCTAGATGAACCACTAAAGACCAAAGATGAAAGCTCCATGTGAAATAATTTGTAAGTTGCCAATAGAACTCTCACAAGCCATATTGAAGTAAAACTGTAGCTAGTCCAACCACAAGAAAATTAGCAAAGGACAACATCTCAACACAATTTCATATATCCTCAAATGCATTTAAAACAAAAGGATTGATAATACCATAGTAATGACTTGAGTGAAAATCACATAAGGGCCTTACCGAAAGATGATTCCTTGGAGAATACATGAGGATGTGAGTCTATGTTACCATGATACATAACTGCAAGGACCATAGGTGGGAAACCCCAAAGGTATAGTAACTCAAGAGAACATCATACTTATCACAACATGTTTCAAAAGTGCTTCAATATCATCTATAATAATGTTGCATCAATGTTGTCCAACACCCCAAGAAACTTTCTTAGATCCTATGGACTCGAGGTAGAAGACCTAGGGACCACGGCTCTAAGCAAGCATCGTAACTACTTTAGATACTTAGAAGGGAGCATATCATGCATATTTTCATAGTACAAGAGAGAGAACACCTCTAGGAGAATCTCTAAACTCTAAATGAGGCCTTAGTAAACAAGTACTCAAATAACCTTGTAAACATCATTGGTGGAAAGGGGATGATGTATCTATAAGGGGTGCCTCACCCCCAAACCTCTCATGATCTAGTATAAGGTTTGGCATGACACCACACTAGGATTGTTCAATTTGGTCTACCTACATATCTACGAAAACCATAGAATCGAGGCCATGTAGTTCTTCAAGTAAGGATAATATGAAGAGGACTAGGAGGGGGAACAACAGGAGGAAGTCTTGCTTCTTACTTGGTACCACGAAGTCGAGATGGATTTTTTGACACTTGAGTACCACTCATAAACACCTCATAGTATTCCATGGTTCCCACATAATGAAGAGGAACTAGGAAAACCTCTATCCTAAGATCTCTCTCACAATCACAAAGAAGTATTTCATAAAGTCAAACTAAGCAAGCAATCCCTCGTAAAAACAAGAAGAGCTATTCATAATGAACTAGATAAGAATAAAGTCAAATAAAAAAAGATAGAAAAATACAAAGTAATATTATTAGGAAGAATGATGAGTAGATTTAAGATTATAAATTTGTTAAATTGTTAGATATTTTGTTAACGATTATCATAGATAAAGATCCTAGTATTGTAGAGTTGTCTAAGAAATGTAAAACCAAACTCTAACAAGACATACCTTTTTACATATAATCTTTACCCAATCTTATAAATTGCACCAACCATACACAAGCAATGAAACTATACATAAGTGATGAGTCATGTTCTAACATGCTCCGCTATTAGAGCCCATGATGCATTATCGTCTAGGGTATATGTCGGCCTATAAATATAGCGCCCAGGCATATCAATTTTTGTCATAGTTAGCAAAACTCTTGTAGTTTGTTTTCTTTAAAGTTAGAATATTTTCTAAGTGCCCACAGCAAGAGTCTAAGTGTGTACGGATCTTTGTTCGAATACTAATGTACCTAAGCACAATAGTGTGATGGGAATAAAAATGAATATTTTTTATCATTCTTGCAACACTAAGAATATATTAATGTTTCCTTCATGCATTTAATATTCATGCACTTTATTCTTATGCACTTCACTTTAATGCACTTTTATTAAAAAATTAACTCTCAGTTGTTAATGAACACAAGCACGACCACCTCAAGCATACATGTAGCACTTAGTAAACCTGAAACGCTTAACATTTGGTAACCCAGCAAGGCTATATGTGTTCAATATGTGTTCAAGAAAGTGGGACGGGTACTTGTGTTAGACTAGCTAGGTAGTAGATAAATTAGATCCTAAATTACTCTACCTTTCATTATTGTTTAGGCGATTAAACTTACAAAACAAAAATGATAAAAATCATGTGCCACAATTACACTTAAATCATATCCTTAAGCTTCACAAGTGTAGTTGGAAAGATAATGAACATTCTCAATGACCATCTCACTTCCTAGAGGAACTAGTGCACTGAAGAACTATAGGTCCATGAAATTTGACCGGATTGCATGTGAATGCCTTAGTGATTTGTATGGTTGGGCATAGGAGTACCTTGCTACTCATCATTGGCACCATTGCGGGGGAGATTTTGGTTGTTTTGTATGCTATCTAGGACTTAGTGAAAATTATTTAAATCATTGGAACAAACCTTAGAGTCACATCACATCTTAAGATTACTACAATCATATTTAGAAGCACACTGCATTTTTATTTTTTCTAACATAAAATGTCTTCTCCTCATAGGAGAAATTCTTTGCCAAAATCTAACAAAGTACATCCACCAATGCCTCAACAATACCTAGTGGTATATGCTCATCCTGATGAGTATGTACCAAATTTCACCTTCATCCTACACCAAAATGAATAGTTGTGGTGACATGATATGGAGGGAAACATTGTGTTGCTGCCCGATCGATCCATTCTTGAAATGCTCCAAAAATGCTTATACGATGGGGTCTCCAGGAACTTCATGTTAAGTATGTTATACAAGATAGTGATGCTAAGGATTATCGTCCCACTAGTTTGGCACAACATCTCAGGGATCACTAGTTAAAACAACAATATGAATCTGAGAAGGAAAAAGGATTTAATGATTCCCCATTCCTACTATACCAAAAAGATGGTGGAGAATCCTTCTTTGGGGGTTTTCCATTTAGTGAAATTCCTCTCTTTGACTTCAATGAAGGAGGTCAAAATTAAAACTTGCAGTTCACAGTTCACAATCCTGGTTCTAGTAAGAATGGATCCAATGACAAAGAAGGATCTAACGAAGCAGGTCAAGGCAGGGATGTGGACAAGAAACAAGATCACGATCATGGTTGAGATCACAGAAGAGGTGGTAGTAGGCACCGTGATTATGCTAGTCTTCCTTCCTCTTCATGTACGTCATCATCATCTTCTTCTTCTTCTGGCTTTGATCGTAACTATAAGAGGCATGATTGTGATGAAAATGACTGATGAGACCGAAATGATTGAAGAGACCATCGAGCAAGGAAAGACCAAGGGTGCAAACATTTAAGAAAGATGTGACATCATGAACAAAGAGGTACTAGAGGGCATTAGAGGCATCAAAATCAAGGACTCGATGAGCCTTTGCTTGCTCCCTGAAGTATGCTAAACATTACAGAGGTAATACAAATTCCAACAAGGCATGTGAAGGATAGTCAAATCAAAAGGCTAGATATGAACAATATCCCTATGTTCAAAGGGGGATATAACTTAGATCTTCAGAACCATCTCCAAAATTTTCAAGATGCATGTGCCTTGCAAAACATAGTGAATGAGTAGCAAAAGCTTAAGTTGTTACCATGGAGACTCATTAAAGAAGTAGAAAACTAATACTAGTCCTTAGAACCAGAATTTAGTAGATGATGAAGTACAATGTTTGAATTATTTAATGAAAAATATCAAACATACTCCATAGTGTCCAACTTGAGAAGGTAGATCCAAGGATGGAAACAAGGAACACATGAACCCTTGGATGCTGCCATCGACTAATACTATTCCTTAATGCACAATGTCTTGACCATCATTATTCTCAACTAGATCAACTTTGCCACATTATAGATGGGCTTTGATTTGAAACAAGGAAAACCCTTGGCATCTATGCCCAAGGGAAACTATCAAAATTAAGTGTCCATCAGATCCAAAGATTGATTGAGTAGGTAGCTAAAGAGGAAGGTAAATTGCAAAACAAGAAAGTGTAGAAGAGTATAATTATGATCCTTCTATTCGTAAGATGGAGGTTCAATTTTGTGATAGTGAGGAAGAATCAGCACTTGATGAGGTGGTGAATAGGAAAACCTTGTCACTCAAAAAATTTTAATATAACATTATTGCCAAGGTTGACCAGTTATGAGACTCCATGGATAAGAGATTTTAAGCTATCCTAAAAATTGCTGAAGAGTCCAAAGAATGAGGTAGTAATCATGAGCACAAGAGGTGCAAGGAAGTTGAATGTGCCTATCAAAAAGGTAAGGGCAAGATTGCAGCAATAGAAAAAGTTGTGGAAAGTAAATTAGATGATGATGGTGGGTGTGACGTCCATCGATATGAACATCCTAGGGGATGTTACCCCATAGTGTCACACTTACAGGAGTCTGGGATGTATGCTTTGAATCCATGACTAACATAAAGGAAAACATCTAGAAGATTACCTTATCCTCAAGGTAACTCTAGGCAGTTCCACCAGCAACAATAATATTATCCAAGTGGAACTCCACCACAACCATATGAGTAATATCAACAATGGCAGCAACCAGAGTCATGGGCACTGGCACCAGCAAGGCAACAATACCCTTACAAATAACCTAATCCATATGGGTACTTTATCTAAGATTACAAAACCATTGGTAAAGTTGACAAAGAAAGATGCTCCATTTGTCTAGACTACAGAATGTGAATAAGCATTCTAATAGCTGAAAGAGAAACTTGTAGAAACTCCAATCCTACAAGCACTCGACTGGTCTAGACCATTTAATGTTATGATGGATGCATTAGATTATGCCTTGGAAGCTATGCTTATCCAGATGGATGATAAGAAACGTGCATATTATATCCATTGCGCTAGCTGAAGCATTGTGGGTGCACAACTAAACTACACCACAACAAAAAAAATAATTGATGGTAGTGGTGTTTGCTCTAGAAAAGTTTAGGCATTATATACTTGGATACAAAGTGTTTGTGCACATAGACCATAGTGCCATCTGCTTCCTAATGAATAAGCCAACAGTGAGCCCCCATGTCATACAATGGCTGGTGATCTTACAAGAATTTGATCTCATGATGGTAGATCAAAAGGGCACTAAGAATATGGTCATTGATCATTTGTCTTGGTTACAATGGGAAAAAAAAGAGAAAGAAAGCCCACTATCTGATATGTTTCCTGAAAAAATCCTCTTTGTTGGGGCTATAATTGAACAATTACCTAATGAGCCTAATTGGTATGATGGCATTCTCACCTATCTTCTCACCCAAGAGATGCCACAAGTGTTAGACCATTGGAAGAAACAACAGTTTCTTTACCAAGTAAAATGCTTCATGGAGATCAATAGACACCTCTACAAGGTGTGCATCGATGGCCTAGTGCATTGGAGTGTCCCTAATGCTGATCAACTATACATTCTCCAAGATGCTCATGAAGGTCCTTGTGAAGGACACTATGCTGGGAGACACATGACCATTAAGATCTTAATGGTAGGTTACTATTGGCCAACAATCTTTAGGGACACTCATCAATATGTCCACTCTTGTGAATAATGCCAATGAGATGGTGGAATGACTACTCAAATGGAGGGACCTTAATAATGGATTCAACCACTGAAATCCTTTGACATCTGGGGCATTGACTTCATAGGTTCCATCATGCCCATGTCAAATGGAAAGGTGTACATCATATTCACTATTAACTATTGTATGAAATGGGTAGAAGTAGCAGCCATCATTGACTGTACATCTTCTACTATTACTCATTTTGTACAAAAAAAATGTTGTAAATAGGTTTGGTATGCCACATGCATTAATTTTTGATAATGGAACTCACTTTATAGGCACTAATTTTCAAAAGCTGATGCAACACTTGGGGGTTGAACATAAACTCACAACACCCTACCACCCCCAAGTCAATGGTCAAGCTGAGGTTACCAATAGGGAAATCACAAGAATTCTAATAAGAACTATCAGCAAATATAGAAAAGACTAGAGCACAAAACTTAATGTTGCCCTTTGGGTCTACCACCCAACATGGAAACTTCCTATAGGCTACTCTCCCTATGAGCTTGTGTATGAAAAATTACCAACACTTCCTATTCAATCTAAGCTTTATACACTTTCAACAGCCTATGACATCGACCTTGACTTGAGTTTAGCACAAAAAGAAAGATTGATAAATCTCAACTTGCTAGATGAAAATCAATTGGTGGCCCTATCATCTAACAAGTTGCACAAGGGCTATAACAAAAAAAATCATGACCTTAAAATCAGAAAAGTTAAATTTCAACCAAGTGATAAAGTCCTCTTCTAGAATCCCACACATGTACCTCAATGAACTAAGTTTCAAACATTATGGGAAGGACCTTATATAGTTTATGAAACATTTTCTTCTAGGGCCATGATGGTTTACAAACCTGAGATCCTAGTCAACATAAAAAAAGTCAAACCTTTCCATGAGCATAAGCCAGCTAATACAACAAACACCTCATCGAATGGACAACCACACTCAATATTTTGGATCTACTCCTTTCAACTTAGTCATGGGGGAGATGGCCATCCATTCTAACTATATGAGCAACTCCTCAGTTTTTCACTATTTTTTATTTTACACATTCTTTATTTTACATCTTCTTGTTTTCATGTTATTAATCTTCTCTAATTTTTTTACAACATTGTTAGTACATTTTTTAATTCTTGAATATTTTACACTTTCTTTTATATTTTCTTTTATTCTAATATGATTTTCTAACTTTTTGTTAATAAGTACCAAGCATAGTGGTAATTCGTTGCTTGATGGTGCTATGTACTATGTTGTTATTTGATTGTTGGTGTCTAGATTCTAGCTTTGAATTTTGTTACTCATAATGAGAACATGGTTTCTTTTTCATGCAACAGGTAGTGAATCCACAACATCTTCTCGTCCACAAACTCTATGGTTTTCCTTATTCTGGAAATGTGCAGTCCCTTTTTCATTAACAAAACTATAATGAATTTGTTACTTTGGTAGTTTCTAGAATTGGAAAGTCTTCAAAGGTTTGAATAGGGTGTGACTTCAAAGGAATTCAGTATTATTTGTACTCTTCTATTTGCTTGGGTGCATGTGTGTTTTCATGGACTTCTTACTATTCCATGTCGACCAATAAAAGGAAGTTGAATAAGTCTTTTCATGGTGTGGTTCTCATAAAAAAAATGATGGGAATTTAAAGCACACCCCTTAAACATAATAAAAAAGTCTTTTCATGGTATGGTTTCCATTTCAAAAAAGAAAAAAAAAAAGAAAAAATAAAAAACTAATGAGAATTCAAAGCACATCCCTTATACAAAATAAATGGGCTACAAGCATTGGTTATGGGGCTAGAAAGATATGTTAACCATGCCTAAAGGTCCCCTCTAACTAAGGCTCTTCTTCACTTCCTACTTCTCTTTTCTTCTCTAATAAGGAATGGTGGTTGTTCTATGGGATCACTCTTGTATCTTGGGGGGCGGGGTGGGGGGAGTCACTGAACGTCGTTGGTTTTGGTCTAGACTAAGGATGGATCTTATCAAGTCATTTAACCATAAAATTCACAAGGGACTTCATGTGACCTTAATCAAGAACTCCATTCCACTCTCTCTTTCATCCATCTATACTCTCCATGTCTCACCTCACTGCTAATTTCATGTTCTTATTCAATGTCTTGGTTTGATGTGTTGAAATTCTTAAGTGGTTTCTTCCAAGTTTTTGTACTTAACTTTCCATAACCATTAATCATCCATGGGGTCCATGGACTCCTTGGTTTGAAGTTATGAAAAGGAAATAAAAGGCCTGTGCCTACTTTGGGGAGGATCCACTTACATATCTTTTGATTGGATTAGTTAAGTTCTTTATCCTTAGACACTCTTATAATCAAATCCTTTTGTTTACCTCATCAATAACATCCAATTGTGTGCATCTTCACAATGTTTTTCAATGAAACCTTTTATTGTTATTATTGTGAATTCTTACACCCTCTTCAAGCATTTCATCTTGTTTGAAATTTTTCAAATTTAATGAACCAATTATCTATTTTACCCTATTTGTTAGTCTTCCCAGTAACACTACTAAAGGAATCAATCTACCATAATCACAACCTAGCCGAGTGTAACCACTAACAAGACAAGATACTTACTAGCTATGTGTTACATATTGCATACTAATTCATGATTTTGTTGTGATTGAAGTGGGAAGCTGGACTAGAAGTTGGACTATCTTCATCACAGATGATGTGGTAGTACCACATGACAAGGATCATTCATGATCATTAGATCTTCTCTCTCACTCTTCAGCTACCAAGGGGCATGGATGTCAGTTCTATCTAGGGTGTTTTCTTCTCTTGTTATGAACACCCAAATATTGTATATTCATATACTTGGGCACTCAGAGTTTGTTTGTTCCATCTGAGTCAGTTTGTATGTCAATCAATAATTGCATACCTCCCAAATATTTTGTAAGGAACTTGTTCCTCCTCTTCTTCACTCGAGGATGGGTTTTCATTTAGTTGTGTATGATAAGTCATGTTCTAACACACTCTGATATCAGATACCCAATATTGGAGTCCATGATGCATTATCAAATATCTAATATCACAAGGTATATGCTAGCCTATAAATATAGTGCTTAGGCTTACAATTTGGATATCAGTTTTTGTCATAGTGAAACTCTTGTAGTTTTTTTCTCCAGAGTTAGAATATTTTCTAAGTGCCCACAACAGGAGTTTGAGTGTGTACAAACCTTTGTTCAAACACTAATGTACCTAAGCACAGCAGTGTGCTGAGAATAAAAATGAACCATTTTGATAATCTTTGCAGCACTGAGAATAGATTAATGTTTCCTTGATGCATTTAATATTCATGCACTTAATTTTAATGCACTTTAATTAAGCATTTAATTCCTAGTTGTTAATGAACACAAGAATGACCACCTCAAGCATACGTGTAGCACTTGTTATGTGTTCAAGATGTGTGCTGGAATGCAGGATGGGTACTTGTGTTAGGCTAGCTAGGCAGTAGATAAATTATATCCTAAAATTATTGTTGTAGGCAATTAAACTTACAAAACATAAAATGATGAAAATCATGTGCCTCAATTACATTGAACCATATCCTTAAGCTTTACAAGTGTAGTTGGAAAGACAATGAACATTCTCAATAGTCATCTTACTTCCTAGAGGAACTAGTACACTAAAGAACTATAGGTCCACAAAATTTGACTGGATCATGGATTAATGCCTTAGTGATTTGTATGGTTGGGCATAGAGGTACCTCACCGCTCATCAATAAGCATCACAAGATATACTAACACATCATCATACCTAATGAATTATTTTCCCTTATGTGCCACTTCCCCAACTCAGTGATACTTGACTATAAAGTTCAATAGGGTTAGTTGCATATATGAAGCTGGGATTGAAGTATATAACCATCATAATCATATCAAACATACATTATAAAATATGTAAACATCCACATAGCCCATCATTTAATAAAATTTATTAACATGCTATTAAAAACCATACTAAGGGGATCCACATTAATCAAAAACATCATCAATATAGCCACAATATAACCATACATGAGTTAACCAATATGCACATAAGGCTTAAACTATAGACATATACAAGGTCAATAGTTCTAAAGAGGGATGTTACATCTCATCCCTTGTATTTATACTTAGCATGATTTCATATATTTTAATTCTTGCATTCTTTATATTTTCTACTATCTTTAAATTATGTTACTAACCTTGTTATCTATAAATAAGAATAGTATGACATGATGTGGATCCCACTAGAGATGATGTTTATCTTTATCTTTTCAATTTGACATGTGTGATATAAGCCAATTCATAAGCCTATAGTGGGAATCTTCTAGAACTTATTTAAAAATATTTGTGACTTGGCCTATATAATTGAGTCTAGGGTTCCTCTCTCAACGATCATTTTATCTTGAGTTGCATTTTATCTTTAACTCTTTTTGGTTGCTTACTTTCTTTTTCTTATGAATCCTTGCTACTAAACGTATTTCCTTTGTTGATTTAGTAAAGGTATTGGATTTTAATTTTTCATTTGATTTTAATTCCATCCTTGACCTTAATATTTTTTCTTAAGTCTTTATTGTAATGACCAAAAACATTGGTGATTGGAATCATTGAGGGATCAATGGATGCATAGCCTTAACCCTGCCTCTGCACCAAGGCCTTGTTGGAAATGGAGGCACAGCACCCTAAATGATCTTGTTGATCGAATAGAAACTTTGTTGGTTGCAACTGGGATGGTGGGTGAAACTGGGGGGTGGTGTGGTTAGTTGAAATACAAATGCAAGTGACATGAAATGGTGCTAAGTGTCAAAGTGGTGTTTCATGGTGCAAAGTGTAGAGTGTAGCCATAGAATGGGGGCAAGCATAGCCAAGGGTTTCAACTGAAACGAGCATGTCAACCCACGAAGACTACCGCTTAAGCATATTATAGTATGATAATGCATTAAAAAATGTGAAAAGATGGAAGAATAATGCAAAAAATGTAAGAAATGAAAGAGAGAAATGAAACACCAGCCCAAATGGAAGCATAGTTAACTCCAAAAGGATCTCCAAAGGTACACAGTGTACAATAGGCATAGTGGGAGCATAGTCATAGTCTTAGTGGTGTTGAGTTGTGAAGTTTGGCACTCACTTTGATGAACCATGCCTGCTAGGCTGGCCATCGCGGTGTACCATGTAGTGTTCTATAGGGTTGCAATGGGGCTGTGATGTACCGTGTAATGCAGGGCTGCAACAGGACCATAGTGTATCATGTGATGTAGAGCTACAATAGGGCCATGATATATCGTGCAATGCAGTTATGCCTCTCTACTAGTGTGGTGTGCTCTGGGTCTTGTTCACCCCCATGGAGTTAAGTGCCAAGATGCTAAAATGCCAAATTCCAAATAAAAGTTCCAACTACTAACCCCTAAAACGTTGGGGGTCTAGGGGTATTTATAGGGCTAGGGTTAGCCCAAAATGTAGATCGGGCACCATGTGGTAGTGCAGTAGGTGGGACTATGAGAAAAACTCAAAAAATCTTCTAAGTCTAGAGGTGACTAGAAAAAGTTTAAAAAATTTTCTAACTCTGGTTGCTACGCTCATGAGTGTAGTAGGAGGGGACAAAGCATAACATGAACACTTAGAAAAATTTGGTAAAAATTATAGTCCTTATTCTTGCTACGCTAGCTATGCTCTAGAGCATAGTAGGAGGGGATAGGACGAAACATGGACACTTAGAAAAATTTTGCAAATTTTGACCTTGTTCAGACACTTAGCCAAAATTGCAAAAGATTGGCCATTGAAGCTAACTATGGTCTATTACAATGGAAAGTGTAGTCCCAGCACTTAGACAAATTTGCAAAAAGTTTCATTGTTATAACACTTAGAAAAATTTTGCAGTCAAGGAGTAGTAGCCCAAAATTTTTGTCATGTTTCATTAGTCCCTCTTTGTTGAAGTCTAGAGGAGTGGCTTGAGATACATCGATAAAGAATCACAAAACACCATAGAAAACGTGGCACCAACATCGCTTGTTGATACTTGATTAGGTGTCATTTCACCATGCTCAAGAGTGTTGTGGGTAGTGGTATGCTAGGGCAAAGGGTATAGGTAATGCTAGGGAGATGAAATGCAAGTAGGGGAGATGAAATGCAAGTAGGGGAGATGAAATGCAAATAGTATATCATAATGCAAGATGTGAAGTCAGCACGACTGATGGTGACCATGGCATGAAGTGACTTGCCCCTGAAATGTTAACCTCTCATCGAAGTGCTCATGAAAGAGTTAAAGTTGATCTAATGCTAGGCTAGTTGTGAAGCTATAGCATTGTCAATTTACTTGAGGATGTGCTTTTTCTATTCTCTCTTTTCTTTCCTTTGGTTTGCTATAAGGAAAACCTCCATTGGGTCTAGCTTACTGCTGAATGCTAGCTGTAGGGTGTTAGCCATATAGTGGATGGACTTTGCTTTTGATGCAACCATGCTACATTTGTAGGCCAAGTGTTTTTTCCTTGGGATGAGTTGTGTTACATATACTTGGGCTTTGACCTACCAATAGAGGCTTCCCATGGGACAAGTTGCGTTACGTCCACCATGGGTTCTATAATTGATGTAAGGAGAATGCCATATGTGTCACAATGCACATGCATTAGAGGGATGTGCAATCATGAGTATGCGAGGGATGAGAGGCTATTGGGATGAAGAAGTGGATGTGCGTAGGTTGTAATGGGATGAGGGGGATGTGCAGTCTTGAGTGGCTTAACTAGTCCAATCATGCACATCAAAGTAATGTGATGACTTGCTATTACGATGAGATGCATCTCTACATGATTGCCTCTAAGGCTTCATCCTGCAAACACAACTCTAAGAAAATAAGAAAACCACACAACATGACATGCAAATGCAAATGCCAGATGTGAAAATGCACTAGATGCAAATTTTCTACAAATGTGTTAAATGTTGTGCCAATTGCAAGTACTCAAGAAGCCAATGAAAGTACCAGGGCAATGATGCTACAAGTCCTCCAAAGTCTACACCAATGGTAGGTGCTCCAAAAGATCACCAAAATGTTGGGAGGCAATGATGCTACAAGTGCATGAACCTAGTTTAATGTCCTAGTAGACCGTGGAGTGTTAGTTTATAATCCTAGCAGACTACTATGTGCTAGTTTAACATCGTAGTGGATGAGCTATTGTTCCAGTTTAACATCATGACCTAAGGATATTTTGTGCAATTTATAGTCATAGCAAACTTTTACGCTAGTTTATAGTCATAACAAACTATTGTGCTAGTTTATAGTCATAGGGGACTGTTGTGCCAATTTTTTGTATAATGGTGGACAAGTGCTTACATTGCTTGTGTGAAGTGTGATGCTACATGTATTGTCATGATGTGTGCCTACAAGATCTCGCAAAAATCAACTAGAAAAACAACATCAAGTGGCACCTGTCATAAACAAAAATCAACTAGAAAAATAACATCAAGTGGCACTTGTTGTAAACAAAGTCAAAATGCACAAATGAAAGGAAAGCAATGCGAAGAGCGATAGGTTTAGGCCATTATGGGCTGCAACAATAGTTTAAGGCCATTTCAGGCTATTAAGTGTTGCTATTCTTGGGCCATTTTGAGCCATTGCAAAGGGGTTGATGGTTTAAGGCTATTTCAGGTCATACATTGCTATTTTTAAGGCCATGGCGAGCCATAGGTTGCTAGTTTAAAGCCATTCTAGGTCATGGGCTAGTTTAAGGCCTTTTTGAGCCATGTTTTTTTTTTTTTTTTTGCAGTTTTAGTTTTATGATTTTTATGTGTTTTTGATGTTTTTCAAATGCAATGTGTAAGCTAAGTTGATGAATGCATAAACAAAGCAAAAAAAATGTGTGAACAAAACAAAATGCATGATCTAAGCAAGTAGGAAAAATGTAAATGTGTAAGCTAGTGCGATGCAAACGAAAGTAAAAAATGCATGTCAAGTGGAGGCAAGGGGTAGATAGGCGCTTAGGGAATTTTTGGCCAAGGGAGTTCCTTGATTGGGCAATTGTTTCATAATCTAGTTTGAATTAAGGAATGTGTAAGGCCTAGGATCCTTTGGGAGGCTATTGGCTTTAACCGCTCATTCATGTGTATTAGCCTTATGCATTGTGTTAGTTGTTATAGATGCATCACCAAGAAACTCCACCTCCAACACTTGCTTCATGTCTATGTTGTGGATGGCTGAAGAGGAAGCATTATCACTATGGATGATACTTGATCACCTTTGTATGGAAGGTGGACTTCTTGGTTGATGGGAGAGGAGATGACCCATAGTTGAGTTAGCTAAGGCCTGCCCAAGATCTGGTTAAAGCCTGGCATCTCCTCTATGATAATGAAATCTACACTAGTGAGGAATTACTCTTCTACCATGAAAGCTAAGTTGATTGTACCCCTGACGGTGACATGTGATTTGTAATAGGATTTTAGAAACATGGCTTTGGTTAGCCTGATTTTTTTCTGCCATGCCTAGTTTGTCGATGATGGAGTACAAGATCATATTTTTTGTTGCACCATCATTGACATGCACTTTGTAGATCTTGCATTATCCAACATGTATGCTAATGGACAATGGACTTGTAGTGACCTCCCCTTGTTCATGGTTAACCTTGATTGCATTGTCACGAAACACTAGGGATATTGAACCTAATTCCTGTGGTGCAGGGGGTAACATCATTGCATGGATGGTATTCTCATCTACAAGGATGTCCTTCGTAATACGAATGGAGGCCAACACTTGGTGGTGAGTAGATGAGGTCATGACCAAGTCATACAAGCTCAACATTATGTTCTTTTGCTTGAGCATTTGTTTCACCTAGGTTAGTATAGCTATGAAGTCCTTATTATCGACCATTGTGTTGGCCTTAACTTCTTCCATGCAACTTCAGAGACAGATCTCTCATGGAGGGGACTTGGGCTTAGGTTGCTTGGCTTGCTTGGGGGTAGGGCCCTAATGTTTGATTGTTGATTGTTAGTTATGACCTTTGCTTTAGCCATGGGTCTTGTGTGGTGATCATTTATCCTTTTGTGTTGCCATTTGGTAGGCCTACCTAGGTTGCTAGTGGGATTAGCCCTTAAAGGAGGAGAGACCAAGATGTTGCCTACTGTTGGGCTTCAAGTAGGTGAGGGGTCATCATGTTGTGGAACCCTTATGATAAATGGTGGTTTAGGAGTTGTTGTGAGGCTGATTCGTTGTGGCACCTTGATGATGAAAGGTTTCTTAGTAGTTGTTGTTGCTACATCCTGCTAGTTTAACATCTTAGCAAATGTTTGATGTGGGACCTTGATCACAAAGGATGTTGTGGGTGCCCAAACTTTGATAATAAAGGAGGGCCTCTTACTTGTGGAGGTCAAGGGGATCCTTACTTTGCTGGAAGGCATGTGGATCACAAAAGGTTATTACGTAGGTTTAGACTTGCCACCTACATTGATGGAGTTTATGATGTAGGGGTCATCATCTATGTTGGGTTGGCTCACTACATCGAGCACTAGTTGGCCTCGTTCTATCATTCTTTGTAGGTCATCCTACAAAGCACAATAGTTGTCCATACTATGACTAGACATCTAGTGATAATAATGGTATTGGTCCAGCTTGAAGTGTTGCAAGACTGGGGGCTTGTTTAGTATTACTGAGGTAGGATTCCTTAGTAGTTCACAGTATCTGTCATGTCGTTGGTAGGAAATTTCTTATACTCATTTGTATTGGATTTATTTAGCGTTCAAGAGTTGATCTAGCAACTTTGAGGGTTTCATCAGTAATGGTGTATACTTTGAGTGATCCTTACACTCAAAGTTAGGCCTTAGGGTGTCCCCTTCCAATGTAGGCAAGTTGGTGCTAGAGTTGGCAACTTTGTGAGTTGGGGCCTTGGGCTACTTAGCCATCAAGCCCTAGTTGGTTGCTTTTGTGCTTGTGGCCACTATTTCCACTATTGCATTTTTCCTGCATGCATGTTGGTTTTTGTAGGAAACATAGGTTGGGTCATTACTATTTTACATTTCCCCCTCTATGCCCTTCATTTGGGCAAAGGCTTGGTTGAGAGACTTTGGGGCTAGGTAATACAATTTAAACTTGATGAAGTTATTCACTGCATCCTTGAAGATGGCTAGTAGGTGTGTCTCTACTAGGGGTTCATACATTTTGCTCAATGCAACATTCCAGCATTAGAGGAATTTTAGCATGGGCTCTAGGGACCCCTACTTGGCCTGCATGAGCTGGTCGAGGGTTACTTCAAGCTTTAGCTTGTAACTGAAGCATGTCACAAACTAGCTTATGAGATCCTCCAAAGAAGAGATTGAGGCCTTGGGTAGCACACAATACTAGTCTAAGGCCTTGCTAGTGAGTGACATGGGGAACATGTGCATAATGATGTGTGGCTAGGCTCGAAGGAGTAGGCACTCAGATCAAAATGTGACCATGTGTGCATTAGGATCCCCTTTACCATTGTACTTGGTGAGTTGTGGTAGCTAGACCCTAATTGGAAGAGTTAGGGGTGGGACCATAGGACTTATGGGGTCATCCCAGTAGAATTCCACCACCTTGATGGTTTCAAAGGAGGTGGATTTGAGTTGGTTGATCTCCTCTGTCAAACTTTGGATTAGTTAGAATGCCTGATCCAAGCTTGGGGATGTGCCAACCGATTGCATTGGTTGGACTTGTGTTGGTTGCATAGCATAGGGTTAGATTGTTGGTTGTAGAGTTTGCTAGTTTAACATCATAGAGAATGGTTGTTGCTAATTTAGTGTCATAGCAGACAAATTTAGTTAATGCATTGGCTGAGTGATGGATGCAATGACCAAGATAGGACACACATGAGTGGGTTGGATGGATGCTATGAGCACCAATGAGACAAGTAGGACGTACAATGCCTAAATCATCTGGGGTTGGGAGGTGGCCCCTATGTGAGCATAGGGTTGGGAAAATGCAACAATCACTCACAAGGAAGGCTAAATTAGCATGGTCACCATCTTGGAGAGGATGGATGAAACAAATCGATGAGGGATTGTACTAGAGAGTGGTTGTTGGAAGACAGTGTAGAGGGGGCTCTCACATTCAAAGCAGGCCTCGAACTCATCTTCTTCCTCCTATGAGGCTTCCTTGTAGGTTATCCCTACACTAAGATCATTTGCATGGATGAGTTGGGACAATAGCTGGTGGTAGGAATTTTTGAGTAGGATTATGTTGAATAAGGAGGGGTTGTACTCCCATTCATTGCAGTTGACTCATTCGTAGTTTTGTTTTGCCTCTAAGTCTAGGCAATCTACTAGTAATCTTGCTTGGATTTTGGCACAAAAAAAAGTGTATTGTTCATGGCTTAGCATGGCATGCTTTGGGTGGATCATGATGTCAAATGTGTTAGACATTGATATGGAAGTTTGATCTGGATTCATGTTCACAAATTGGGTTAGGAGAGTTGTTTGCAAAAAATGACTAACTCTAAAAACTATAGAAAAATGACTAAGTATGCTAGTAGCAAAAAAATGGCTAAGTATAAAAATGTAAGAAAAAGGGCTAAGTATGGAAAGAGAAAAAAATTGACTAAGTGTAAAATTGCAGAAATTTGTCTAAGTATGACAATGCAGAAAAAATGCTAAGTATGAAAATGCAAAAAAAAAAATGCTAACTATGAAAGCTACTAAAAATGGCTAACTCTGGTGCTATGCTTGCTATGCTGAAGCTAGTTACACTCTCTACACTAAGAGCAAGCTACGCTCTCCCAAGCACCCAAAATTTTAGGTAAGTGCCAAAGATATGCTTTGGCTTTTGTCCAGCTAGGTTCCGAGGGAACCGATAATGGGGTCCAATCTACACCAACCAGTGGTGGAGATAGCATGTGGGTCAACAATCAAAAAATGTAGAAGGAAATGTCAAGACCCTCCTTCTAGCACCAAAAACTATAATGACCGAAAACGTTGATGGCTAGAATCACTGAGGGGTCAATAGATGCATAGCCTTAACCTCGCCTCCATGCAAGGTCCTTGCTAGAAACGAAGGTGGAGCATCCTAAATGGTCTTATCGATCAAATAAGGACTTTGCTGATTGCAACTGGGGTAGTGGGTGCAACTGAGGGGTGGCATGGTTAGCCAAAATGCAAATGCAAGTGACATGAAATGGCTAAGTGTCAAAGTAATTTTTCATGGTGCTAAGTGTAGAGCATAGCCATGGAATGGGGGTGAGTGTAACTAAGGGCTTCAATCAAAATGAGGGTGTTAACCCATGGAGACTACTTCCCAAGTGTAGTACATTGTGACGATGTATGAAAAAATGTGAAAAGATGCAAGAATAATGCAAGAAAATGCTAGAAATGGGAGAGAGAAATGGAACACAACCCCAAATGAAAGCATAGTTAACTCCAAAATTATCTCAAAAGGTACATAGTGTACAATAAGCATAGTGGGAGCACAATCACAGTCTCGATGGTGTTGGACTGTGAAGTCTAGCACTTGTTGTGATGAATCATGCTAGCTAGGCTAGTTGCTAGGGTGTATCATGCAGTGTTCTATAGGGCTACAATGGGGCTGTAGTGTACCGTGTGGTGTAGGGTTGCAAAAAAGCCACAATGTACTATGTGGTGTAAAGCTACAATGGGATCTCGGTGTACCATACAATGCAATAATGCCTCTCAATCGATGTGGTGTGCTCTAGGTCTCATTCACCCACAGAGCTAAGTGCCAAGATGCTAAAATGTCAAATGCCAACTAAAAGTGCCAACTGCCAACCCCTAAAATGTTGGGGGTCTAGGGGTATTTATAAGGCTACGAGTAGCACAAAATATGGATTGGGTGCCACATGGTAGTGTAATAGGTTGAACTATAAGAAAAATTCAAAACACCTTCTAAGTCCAGAGGTGATGAAGCCCTAAGCAGTCGATGCGTCGATTGGGCCACGTATACGGGGCCCCGTATATGTGGTGGCGTAGATGCGGCCCTGTCAATGCATCTGTCCATGTGTCTACGTGACCTTGTTTACGCAGCGCCTATTCTAGCCTATAAATAAGTGTGCTTCCACCACACTTAGGTACCTTTTTGGTAGTTGTAGCAAAGCTCTTGCAATTTGTTTCTGTGAGAGTTAGAATATTTTCCAAGTGCCTGCAGTAGGTGTGAGAAAGGTTTCTGGCTCTTTATTCGAGCACTAATGTACCTAAGCCCATTGGTGTGACCAGCAATAAAGATGAGATTTTCAAGAATTCCTTGTAGCAATTGGACTTAGTCATTTGAGAATTTAATAGTTTAATATTTTTATGTTCTAATAATTCCTTAAGTTTTCATTATTATTACTTTAATCATCAGCGCTCTTTCATAGCTTGTAGAAACCATAAGTACGACCATCTCGAACGTAAACCCAATACTTGGCAACCCAGTGATGCTTAACTTCTGGTAATCTAGTAGTGGTTAGGGGATTCTCAGGATGTGCATAGAAGATGGGATCAGATACTTATGCTAGGAAGAGTTAAGAGATAGATTAGGATAATTATAGATTATGTAATATTCCATTCCTTACATTTCATTCCAAGAATTAGACTCTAGAAGATAAAGTAAAAAAGCCATAAAAATCATTTACCTCAATCTCACTTAACCATCATAATCAGAACATTACAAGTGAGGTTGGGAAGACAAAAATTGTTCTAACACAAGGTTTTGCTGGTTAGGGTTTGGTGTATGCAAAGTGTTTACAGTCTACGAAATTTGACCGAATTGTGTGTGAACGCCCGTGATTCGTATGGTTGGAGGTAGGGGTACCTAGCCGCTCATCATTAGCACCATTTTTTGGGATAGTTAGTCTTACATGCACCATCTAACCTTAGCAAAATTATCATTCACGTTGTTGGAACGGACCTAGGATAGTAAAATCTATGCATGTTAGGTGGTCTAAGTAAAAAGTAAGGTACACCAATTAGTGGATTATCTAACATCCAAAATGTCTTCTTCTCATAGGGAAGATGGATCCAACCCACCGGTGCCGTAGGAATGTTGGGTGGTATAAACGCATCAAGATGAATATGTCCCCAACTTTAGCCTTATCCTACATCAGGATGAGCACTTGTGCTGGCAAGACATGGAAGGCAACATCATATTACCGCCTGACCGATCAGCTCCTCGAATGTTGTTCCACAATCTTGCCAAATTAGGCATTCAAGACCACAGTGTGGAGTACCTCATGGAGGACCATGACTACCGGGACTATCATACAATTGAGGTGCAACATGCATGAGACCAGCAGCAGGAAAAACAATATGAACACATGAAGGGGAAATAGTTCAGTAAACCTTTATTCTTGCAAGGACTACAGGATGATGGGGAACCTATCTTTCATGATTCTCATTCAGCTGAACTTCCTCTGGGGCATCAGATCATTCCATCCATCATTCAAAATAAGCAACCAAGTGACCAGGATCCCTAGGAGGATGGGAGGTCACACAGGAGCAGTCATGACACAAGCAAATATGGGCATGAAGATTGAGGTTTTCATCAGAGTAGAGGGGGAGATCAATGCCGGGGCAGTGGCAATTCCTCTCCCTCTTCTCCATCCTCTCACTCCCCCTACCTTCACCCAGTTCTAACTCCAATCGTAACCATGGTAGAAAGGAGTGAGGTAATGGTGTTCGTAAGGACCAAAGGGAACGATGCGAGGGAGAGCATGGCCAATCATGCGAGTCTCACCGTCAAGAAAAGAGAGGCTGCCGAAATCATCATAGACATCATGGCCTTCAGTAAGACTATGACTTGGATGAACCATTTTTGGCTACTCGAAGCATGCTTCATATCTTCAAGGCAATTCAAATACCTAGTAGGCACTTGAAAGATAGCCGGATTAAGCGCATTGACATGAAAAAAATCCCTAGATTTGAAGGGGGATATAATTGTGATCCATAGACTCATTTGCAATTGTTTCATGATGCTTGCACCTTACAGAACATCGATAATGATTGGTAGAGACTTAAGTTATTCCCTTGCACACTCATCAAAGATGAAAAAAGCTGGTACTGATATTTGGAGCTGGAATCAATCAAGAGATGGAGTACGATGCTAGAAATCTTCAACGACAAGTATCAAACCTACTCCAGAGTGGAAAACCTAAGACGCCAAATCCAAGGATGGAAGCAAGGTGGTCATGAATCCTTGGATGCAACCATGAGAAAATAATACTCACTTTTACATCGATGCCTTGGTCATGGCTACTCTTAGTAGGCACAACTTCACCATATCATTGATGGGCTCCGCTTTGAAATAAGAAAGACCCTTGGCATGTACTCCCAAAAACTATTATCAAAACTAAGAGCCCATAAACTGAAGTGCTTAATTAAGCCAATGGCTAAAGAAGAGGGGGAACTTAGAAAGAAGAAGAGTGTAGAGGAGTATAATTGGGATCCCTCTGTCAGAAAGAGGGAGGTCTGATTTTGTGAAGAAGAGGAGGAATCACCACTGGCTGCAGTGGTGAGCCGTAAAACCTTGCCCCTACAAAAATTTGCTTCTAAAATATCAGCAAAGGTTGACAAGATGTGGGACTCTTTAGAAGAAAAATTTCAAAGTGTTATAAAAATCATAGAGGAATCAAAAGAGTAGAGTAATGATCAAGATTGGCATAGGAGAAAGGAAGCTGAACGTGCCTACCATAAAAGTAAGGGTAAATTTTCTATAGCAGAATAGGTTGTAGACTTTAATACAGAGGGAGATGATGAATGTGACATATGCCAATATAAACATCCTAAGGGCTGTTATCCCGTGGTGTCACATTTACAAGAGTCTTGGGTATATGTGTTGAATCCTCGCTTGGAAAAGAGGCAAACACCCCGAAGGTTACCTTACCCACAAGGAAATCCCAGGCAGTTCCACCAGCAGCAAGGGTATTATCTAAGTGGAGCACCGTCGCAATCTTATGAATACTTTCAGTAATGGTAGTACCCACAAGCATGGGGGATGCCATCTCCAAGGCAGTAGTACCCTTACTGATAGCCTGATCCGTATGGGTACTATGTTTATCAACCTGTCTCTCCACGGGACTCTTCTAGTCATGCAACTTTTCAAAGTCATTACCACCCCTGGAATACTTCCAAGCATAGTCTCCATCACCTAGGGGGATTGAACCCACATCTCTACTATCCTCCATCACCTTCTCCTATCATCCCTACTCAGCAACACCCCACTCAGCTACCACCTGCTCCACCTATGCAAGGGGAAATACCACCACAACCACAGCAACATAATGCTATGAGGGTTGTTAACCTACAACCGGCTCCTCAGCCGAGTGGACCAGAAGTGAAGCCATGGAAATGTCCCTTTTTTCGGCCCAATAACCTAAACATACCCTCACATGCACCTATGGCTAGTGCCTCTGAGCCTCCAATTGCCTCCACCATTCCACCCTTTGAACAGCCTTCAAACCAAACATCCTCCAGTGTATAGACCGTCATGCTCACACATGCTGTGAAGGACTAGATAAATGCAGGTCATCTTCCTCAAAAATTGACTAATCTAGGAAGCCCCCTCATCTATCTTCAAGTCGCAGGAAATGAGCCATGTAAAGCTCTTTTGGATTTGGGGTCGGGAGCCAACTTGATTTCACATGGCATGTACAAGACTCGGAACCTGCCCTTGTTAAAGTAGAGCAACATTCAACTTGAGTTGGCAAACAAATCCATTACTGTTCCCTTAGGATTGGTGGAAGATATTGTGACCAACATTTGTGGGTGGCCCTACCCTACCAAATTCCTTGTCATTCGTGTTGAGAATTGCAAGAGAAACTTTCCAATCATAATGGGAAGAGCCTGGCTAAGCACAGTGGATGAAAGCCTAGGACTCCGAGATCTTTCCCTTGAAATTTCAAAGGAAAATCCTTTTGGAAAGATTGAGAAGAAGCATGTTCCATGCATTGCGTACAATGAATCTGGGTGCAACTGTGTGCAGCAGCTGTGGTCCACTAAGCAGACATCTATTCAAGCATGTAGTCGGTGTACCAAGGAATCACAAGTTCAACAATGCCTATACATAGCAGCCACAAATCAAGAAGGCACCCAGTGGCTAACCGCTAACCCTACTAGCAACATCTTATGCATAGAACCATCTGAGGGACTTGTACACACCTATGTTGAGAGCATGGATGATTTGGAAGAGGTCCATTAACAAGTATTCACTATTAATGACTGTGATGATTGGGGAAAGTTGCAAATCCCTGAAAGTTTTAAACAGGAGCCCATGGAACTCAAATCCTTACCATCCCACTTAGAATATGCATTTCTACAGAATGGGAAATTGGTAATTATCAATGCCATCCTCACTCTTAAACAAAAGAAGAAGTTGCTGAAGGTGGTGAACAAATGGGATGCTACTTTTGCATGGTCATATCTTGAATTAATAGGGGTTGATCCCAAGGTTTCCAACATCATATTTATATTGACCCCTCCATGAAGACACAACAATAACCACAAAGGTAGTTGAACCCTAAATTGAAGCAGATCGTCAAAGATGAAATCGAGCAGTTGCTGAAAGTGGTTCATCTACTCCATTGCAGATAGAAAATGGGTTAGCCCACTTGTTATTGTGCCAAAGAAGGGTGGCAAATGGAGGGTTTGTATAGATTTCCGATTGCTCAACATGGCTACCTTCAAGGATCACTTCCTACTTCCATTTGTGGACAAGGTGTTGGATATCATCGTAGGGCATTATTATTATAGCTTTTCGAATGGTTATAGTGGGTATAACCAAATCCAAATCGTTCTAGAAGACTAGGCGAAAATAACATTTACAAGTCCATAGGGGACTTTCACATACAAAAAGATGCCCTTTGACCTATGTAATGTGCTTGCTACTTTCCAATGCCTAGTCCTCAGCATCTTCCAACAACAAATTGGTAATGGGTTAGAAGTCTTCATGGATGACTTCTCTACCTATGGAGCCATGTTTGATCAAGCCTTGGACCACCTTAAGCAAGTTTTGAAAAGATGTGTGGAAACTAATCTATGGCTCAATTAGCAAAAGAGCCACTTAATGGTCCAAGAGGACACTGTTTTGGGGCACCATATTTCACAAGTAGGGATTAGCATGGATCTTGAAAAGATCAAGGTCATCCAAGGAATTACCAAGCAACGAAGCACTGTAAAAGATGTTTGGTCATTCCTTGGCCACACTGGTTACTACCGGTGATTCATTGAAAATTTCTCAAAGATTGCCAAGCTGTTGGTGGAACTCACAAAGAAAGATGCTTTGTTCATCTAAACCAAGGAATGTGAATCCGCATTCCAAACACTTAAATAGAAACTTGTAGAAACTCTGATTCTATAGGCACCTGATTGGTCTAGACCCTTCCACATCATGATGGATGCATCCAACTATGCATTGGGGGTCATGCTTACACAATGGGATGACCAGAAACATCCATACTATATCCACTATGCAAGCCGAAGCATTGTGGGTGCTCAACTTAACTACACCACCACCAAAAAAGAATTAATGGCGGTGGTGTTTACCTTGGAAAAATTTTGACACTGTGTGCTCAGGTACAAGGTGTTTGTGCATACTGACCATAGTGCCATCCGGTTCCTAATGAACAAACCAATGGTAAGTCCCCAGATCATATGATGGCTGGTGATTCTTCAAGAATTTGGCCTTACTATGGTAGACCGGAAGGAGTCCGAGAATGTGGTTGCTGACCACTTGTCTCAGTTACAATGGGATAATGCAGAAGAGGAGGAGCCACTCTCCGACCAATTTCCAGATGAACTCCTCTTCATGGGAGAGATCAATGAGCAAGTGCCCAAAGAATCACCTTGGTTCAACCACATCCTCACCTATCTCATAACCTAGGAATTGCCAAAGGAGTGGGACCATTGATAGAAACAAGAGTTTCTCCATAAGGCCAAGCACTTCATGGAAATCAATGGCTACCTTTATAAGGTGTGCATAGATGGCCTAGTTCGATGGTGTGTCCCTAATTATTATACACTACATGTCCTCCAAGATGCTCATGAGGGCCCTTGTGGGGGCCACTACGCTGGACAATGCACGACCATTAAGATCCTACTTGTTGGATATTACTGGCCTACACTCGTTAGGGATGCACAATGGTTCACCCGCTCCTGTGAACGATGTCAGAGAGACGGTGGAATTTCTGCACGAATGGAGGGACCTCAATAGTGGATCCAACCACTGGATCCCTTTCACATTTGGGGCATTAACTTCATGGGTCTCATCACACCCATGTCCAACGGGAAGGTGTACATCATCGTCTCTATTGACTACTGCACAAAGTGGGCAAAGGCAGTAGCCGTCATCAACTGTTCCTCAAACACTGGTGCACGATTTGTCCAACAAAAAATCATAAATAGGTTTGGAGTGCCATGTGTACTCATTTTAGATAATGAAACACATTTCACAGGCATCACTTTTTGTAAACTTATGCAACACTTCCGGGTCACTCATAAATTTACAACACCTTATCAACCCCAAGCCAACGGGCAAGTCAAAGTCACCAATAGGGAGATTATCAAAATACTCACTCGAACCATTAGTAAATATAGGAGGGATTGGAGCACCAAAATTAACGATGCCCTCTAAGCCTATCACTCCACCTGGAAACTTCCTATAGGTTACATCCCCCCCCCCCCCCCCCCCCATGAGTTAGTGTACAGTAAGCTACCAAAACTTCCAATCCAAGCTGAACTCTAGACACTATCTACAACCAGTGACTTGGGTCTTGACCTACCCCTAGCACAACATGAACAACTTCTCAACTTAACTGTGCTAGATGAGAATTGATTAGTAGCCCTATCATCAAATGAGATACACAAGGCTTACAATAAAAAATGCCATGATCTTAGGATTCAGAAGGTGACATTTAAATGTGAAGATAAGGTACTCTACTGGAACCCCACACATGTACCGCAACGTACCAAGTTTCAAGCACTATGGGAGAGACCCTAAATTTTCTCTGAAACCTTCCCATCTAGAGCCTTACTCATAAAAAAACCTGACGACCGCATGAGAACATAGTTGGTTAATAGGCAACAATTAAAACCTTTTCGTGAACTCCATCAAACTAGTGCTACCACCTTATCATCACTAGGATAGCCTCATTCCATCTTTTGGGTCTCCTCAGCCTAGTCATGGGGGAGATTGTTCGCCATGCTAACCCACTCTACTAAGCTACTCATCATTTTTTGGAATTTGTTGTTTTACACTTTTTTGTTTTTTAACATCATTTGTATGTTTGCAAATTCTTACTCACTTTTTCTTTCTTTCTTTAATTACTTTTTTGTTTCTTTGTTTGCTTATTTATGTATCTCTGTGTTTAATTTTCAGTCGGTTACTAATAAATCATCTTATTGTCGTCAGATGTACAGCGAGGTTGGTTTTCGTCACGATGGGTCACATGAAATGGTCCACCTATTTTATCTTGCTCCCACTCTTGCATTATTGTTCTTGAAATTTACGTCTACTTTCATCTCATAAAATTGGCAGTGAGTCCACGTCATCCACCCATTCATCCACTCCATGGTTTTCCTCCATTTGGAAACATGCAAACCCCCTTCACTTAAAAAAATTTTAATTAATGTGTGACTTGTGTATTTCTCAAACTTGGGGATGATCCAACGGTTTGAATTGGGTGTGACTTCAAGGGGAATGCAACGTTCGTCGTACTTTTTTGTCTCCTGGGTTGCGACAATGTCCTCAGATTTCTTACCACTCCAATTTCTTTTATATAAGGAAGCTCCTTGGCAATTTGATCTTGCATGGTGTGGTCCTCATTGTAAAAACACAAAATAAAAAAAACAATAAAAAAGAAAAAAATAATGTATGAGGATTCAAATCACACCCCTTGGTCGAATGCATGCAAACCAGCAAGGGTCTTTGCATGGTGTGGTTCCCACCAAATAAAAATAAAAATAAAATCATACCTAGGAGGGAATTCAAAGCACACCCCTTAGACCACCTCTCACGGGCCACAAACATTAGTTATGGGACTTGCTTATCCCCTCTAACTTAGTCCCGTCTGACTTCCTCCCGTTCACACATGTTGGAGTGGTGGTTCTCTATGGGTGCATTCTTGTACTCTTGGGGGTGGACAAGTCTTTGCATGTTGCTGCAATGTCACTGTATGTGGTTGGTTTTTGGTCTAAACTCGGGAAAGGTCCTACCAAGTCACTTAACCATAGTTTCACATGGGATTTCATGTGACTGATAACCAGAATTCCAAGTCCCACTCCTACCTCTTCACCCATTTCTCTCTATGACTCACCTCACTGCCCATCTTATGTTTTGATGATTTTTCATACTTTCTATGAACTCATAATGCTTCAGCGGGTTCTCGTGGATGAGAGCATTAACTTGCGATCACCGTTCCTTAACTCTGGGGCCCATGGACTCTGGTGTTGATGATATGTAAGGGCTACTAATGCTACTACTTGCTATGGGGAGGACCCACTTGCATATCCCTGGTTCTGTTTGTTAGTCTCCCATCCTCTTGATTTTGTTGGTTGATTATCTTCATGTTACCCATCGCTCGAATTCTTCTTTGCAGAGTTCTTGTCCACAACATTCTCCTACTTTTGACTCTTTTTCTCATCTAGCTTCCTTCCTCTTTCTTTCAGCCAAGTCCCTGGTCTCTCCAGCTCTTCAACTACCCCAATTTAGCACTTTTCAATCCATTTTTTGGGCTTTTATTCAGCTGGTCAACGCTGGTTAACACGTGCAACCCCCTATGTCGACTAGGCCCCATATACATAGCCCCCTGCATATACGCGGCTACGTATATGCGACCCTATCGATGCAGCGTAAAAAATTTATATATACCCCATTGTGCCATGCATTTTTGATCATTTTGCAAACAAATTGGGGGAAGATTTTTCATTTTTTCTTCCTCACTTCTTCTTTCACCCACTTACGTTGTCTACCATGCATCCTAATCAACCTATCCTTTCCCTTTGTTGCAACCGAAGGTATGCTCTCAATTGTGGGGGGGTGAGGTCTATAAAAAATTTAATTATTTAACTTACAATTATTAAAGACTTAACACCTCTTAGGAGATAAGAGCAAAAACAATAGTTTAACCTACAACTCATACATCATTGTTTTTGTTTTTTTTTAAACCATCAACTAATACTTTGGGAAATTTAATGGGATGCACGTGCCAGCACCATAACTTAGCCAAACTAAGAAGGTGTAAGAGGGCCATTTTGAGCAACTTGTGCACAATTTAATTAGTGGTTATGTTTGATTGCATATGGCACCGAAACCAAGGCATCTAAGGGGAGAAGAACCATCACAACCAAGGGACAAGTGACCAAGAATGGGAAGAGGATGAGGTGTGTAGCACCTAGAGCACACGAAGGGCTCCCATGCAATTTTTCCCCTCCATGAAGGACCTAATGTGGAATCTGTTCATCAGATTCCTAAAGAGGAGATTCCCAATGAGCAATCACAAGGGGATGAGACTCTGACGATAGCGCCACGGCTTAAGGTCACCTTGACCCAGGCATGTCTTGATGCTATTAGGCTAAGGAAAGTGCAATGAATGGTCCTGCAAGAGTTGAAATTTAGACCATTTCTTAAGAATGCACCAAAATATGTGAAGCTCCAATTGAAAAACTCTCCTATGTGGCCAATCATCACATCAAGTGGTGAATGGTATTTAGGAGAGACTTATCTCTTCTGGAAAAATCGGCAGCCGAGGTCCAAAGTAAAAATCAAGGACATCTATGTCTCTTACTCTGCAGAAGTGATTGCACAATCTTTGGGATTGCCAGAGATCGGAGCTAATGTGGCGAAGATACCTAAGAAAGCGGATCTCAAGGTAAAAGGGGAGTGGATCAGGTAGTGTTATGGGGTGGATTGCAAAGAGTTCGACACTTTGACCACCGTAGAGAGGGTTTATTCAAAAATTGCATCTTACCATTTGAATCCAACGATAAGACCCAACAAGATCATTGTCTTCTCCGCTCGTGCATTTCTTGCTCTAAGCAGAAAATTCCCAATGAGCCTTCCACAATTTTTGTTTTTGAAGATTAAGAAAAGATTCAATGAAAGCAAACATGGAAGAAGGGCTCTACCCTTTTCCTTCTTAATCAAGAAATTATGCAAATGGGCAGGGATAGCACGATATGTCAACGATACACTTCGACACGCCCCGATTGCCTCATGATGAGAGATGATGAAAGACAAGACTCCAGCCACCACATGAATTAAGGAAGAGCAGTAACCACCTCCATCGCCTATGCAAACAACAAGGTTGGGTTCGTAAACAATCGCAGAACATATACACGAGATCCAACAATTACTCTTGAGCCAACAAGAACAATTTGTAGGGACCAGTGGAGGAGAAGACCCTTCAGTCTATCTTCCTGTAATGAGCCATCTAGAGCAAGTGGCTCAATCATTAAGTCTACTAGAAAGAGTAGGGTCGATGTTCTCTGTCGCCCGAACACAAGTACCAACAAGAACTGATCCTAGTGTCTAAGAAGTAATGATATCCATCCAACAATTATTTCCTAAAAGTTTAGGAAATGCCGCTACTTTTTTGGTACGCTTGGAGGATGGAGAGGGGCTGACAGTCTTGGTAATGCAACACCAAGGACAAGAGATTGTGGCTAAAGTGGTTGTTGGCATGATTGCTATGGCTCTTAATGCACCAATGGCACCTCTACCAGATGTACATCAACTCGAAGATTTACAGGCATCCATAGGGACTTCATGTAGTAGGATCGATGTAGCCCAACATGAAGAACTATTGGACCAATTGGTGGGAACTGAGCAACCGCTTCTGGATGTCTTTGATTTTTCAGATAACATCACTACAACCCAGTCGGAGCTACTCTCGACAAGGGGTAAGAGCCTTATCTTGAAGGGGCAACTCAAAGTTGATCAAGAAAATTATCAACACTTGGCAATAGAAGTTTCCCAATTAAGGGCCCAACCTACTGATCCAGCTCTCCTCAACCATGAACTCACTAGAGATGAGGCTTTTCAACAGCTTCAAGTCAAACTCCAGATAGTTGAGGATGAGCGAGAGTTAGTGATCTTTGATAAGTCCTTGGTAGACATTCGTACATATCATCTAAACAAGGACTTGATGAAGGTTCACCAGGAGAATGTCAGGTTGACCATGAAAGTTCATCGCTTGCACAATGTTGGTGATGAAAATCAGCACATGAAAAGCTTTATCCACCAATAGCAGGAGGAGCTAGCTAAGGTGAACGCTAATGTGAGGAGGTTGGCCACTAAAAATTGGAATCTTTCTATGGAGGAGGTTCGTGCCTTGCGACAAAAATCAGCCATCGAAATCACCGCTCGGAAAAGTGAAGCCCTTAAGTTTGAGAAAGTTAAAAATCATTATAGGGACCAAGTGGAATTGTAGAAGGAAGTGAATGAAAAGTAGATTCAAGTTGCCAAGGCCAAATTGAACCAAGTGCTCCAGCAGCTCCGAGAAGGAGGCAAGGTGTAGCAACCCATCTTTGATGGATTGAATGCCTACAACTAGGCTGAGATCCATCTCAAGAAACTACAGATTGAATAAATGACAAAGTACATGGAGTTGGCCAACCTTCACTATGAAAACTTGGCTATGCTAACAGCCGAAAGACCATGGTCTAACCTAGAAAAGCAAGTGGTCACATAGTATTCTTTATACGAGGGCGAGTTCCAAGTGCATAAAGCAACAAAACAAAAATTGGAAATAGAAAATGCAGAACTCGAGGTTCTCTGCACGCGTTTTGAAGGGCAACGTGCGGTCGCTAAGAACTTGGCCTGATGAATGAATGACTACCAGCAGCTACAAACATCAATCCGAGCATTTTACATCGAACGAAAATAGTTTGCGGCCTAGTTTGTTAATCTGAAAGAACTCTTCTCTGCACTTCCATGCCCTTGGGAGGTTCTAGTCTTGGCACACATTGGCGAAGCTACCTAGACAATGAATGATCCCAGAAGCAAGGAAGAGAAAATGAGGGCTCTCTTGGAGGATTTCTAGTTACCTCTGGAAGTTGCAGTTGCTATGGGACAACCATCGTTTACGCCACCACCATCACATGCACTAGAGGCTGGTGAAGGTCCATCAAAACCACTGCCACCAGGGACAGTGTGATTTGCTCTAGCAATTTTTGCATCTTTCAGCACAGTAGAGAATCCAGGATTGTCAAGGTGTTCAATTTTGTCTCTGAACACCACAATTTTGTAATTTTTCCTTCTCTCTACACTTTGGCACTTGGTGCATCAATAAAGTTGGTGTTGTGTCATTTGTGTCATGTCATGTGTGTTGTAATAGGAAGTTCATGCCTTCCAAATTGTAATGAAACTCGAGGATGAGTTTTTACTCAGTCGTGGGGGTATGGTGAAGTGCTAAGTAGTCGATGCATCGACTGGGCCATGTATACGGGGCCTTATACATGTGGTCATGTCGATGCGACCCCATCAACACATCTGTCCATGCATCTACATGGCCTTGTATATGCAACGCCTATTCAAGCTTATAAATAAGTGTGCTTCTACCACACTTAGGTACCTTTTTGGCAGCTATAGCAAAGCTCTTGTAGTTTGTTTCCATGAGAGTTAGAATATTTTACAAGTGCCTGCAGTAGGTGTGAGAAAGGTCTCTGGCTCTTTATTCGAGCACTAATGTACCTAAGCTCATTGGTGTGATCGGTAATAAATATGAGCTTTTCAAGCATCCCTTGCAGCAATTGGAATTAGTCATTTGAGAATTTAATAGTTTAATATTTTTATGCTTTAATAATTCCTTAAGTTTTCATTGTTATTACTTTAATTTTCATCACTCTTTCATAGCTTGTAGAAACCATAAGTATGACCATCTCGAATGTAAACCCACCACTTGGAAACCTAGTGATGCTTAATGTTTGGTAACCTAGTAGTGGTTAGGGAATGCTCAGGATGTGCACAGAAGATGGGATCAGATACTTATGCTAGGAAGAGTTAAGAGATAGATTATGATAATTATAGATTATGTAATATTCCATTCCTTACATTTCATTCCAAGAATTAGACTCTAGAAGATAAAGTGAAAAAGCCATAAAAATCATTTGCCTCAATCTCACTTAACCATTGCAATCAGAACATCACAAGTGAGGTTGGGAAGATAACGATCATTCTAACACAAGGCTTTGTTGGTTAGGGTTTGGTGTATGCAAAGTGCTTACAGTCTACGAAATTCTACCAAGTCGTGTGTGAACGCTCGTGATTCGTATGGTTGGGCATAGGGGTACCTAGCCGCTCATCAGGAGGTGACCAGAAAAAGTTTAAAAAATTTTCTAAATCTGGTTTCTATGCTTGCTATGCTCATGAGCATAGCAAGAGAGGATAGGGTGCAGCATGAACACTTAGAAAAATCTAGTAAAAATTACAGTCCTTATTCTTGCTACACCATCTATGCTCTAGAGTGTACTAGGAGGGAATAGGGTGTATTATTGATGCTTAGAAAAATTCTGTAAATTTTAACCTTATTGGTCATTGAAGCTTACTATGCTCTACTACAGTGGAGAGCATAGTCCTAGCACTTAGAAAAATTTGTAGAAAGTATAATCATTCTAACGCTTAGAAAAATTTTGCAATTGAGGAGCAGTAGTCCAAAATTTTTGTGGTGTTTCATTTATGTATTAGTAGCATGCCTATGGACTTGAGCTCCATAATTTTTGATAATTATCCAGTGTTATGTAAGAAGGTTAAGTCCAACTCATGGTAGGGTAGCACTAGTAGTAGAATGAATGATTGACATCACATTCAACTTGTGTCCAACCAACACTAGTAGTTTTAAAACATATTATTAACTATGGTTAACACATGCCAAGCTCTCATCAAATGTTTCTGGTATTTGAGTAATCATGTTGAGGTTGCAGTCTATCTATGATATAATGTAATTCATAATGGTATTACATGAGCAACATACCAAGGTTACAATGACTTTTTTTTTTACTATGATGGAGTCACACTATAGTGGCTATGGAGTCATGGTGAAGGTGGTAGATTGTACACAGATTATGATCAATCTTGGGATGATATGACATACATTTGGATCTAGAAGAAGCAATATAGATGATATGATGATCCCTACCATTTTATCCAAGCTTTGGTGTTCTCCCTACTTGGGTCATAGGTTGCTATAAGTTTAAAGGTTACTTTGTAGTACATTCACTAAATACTATGGATGACAATGTGATGATGATGCAGGAGCCCCTATCATTTCATCTAGAAAAGGGAATCTTCTTGCATATATAATAGGTTACTTGAGGTCCATAGAACACCTAGTAGCACATTCACAACTAGATATTTAGAAGCCTATATCATTTCACCTAGTTGTGATGGTCATTCTACATGGGCAACAAGATGCTTAGCATCCAAAGGATCCTTGGTAACATATCTTTTGCAATTCTAATTAAATATTTATAGATGATGATGTTTGGATTTTTTGAAATTGAGGAGATTGTTGATATACTAGACCATTTTTATTACAAAGTTAGATTTGTCCTAGGGTGTTAGCTAAAAGCCTTGAAAATGACTTCATCCTTCTAACTTGGCTAAGTTTAGATGCTAAAATATCAACATTTAATGAAAAGTAGATTGGGAACCTTATCTAAAGAATAATTGTACTATGTATGGTCTTTTCTATATTGAAAGCCTTCATCCATGATTGTACATTTAAGTACTTATCATTAACATTCCAAATTATTCATTATTTAACCTAAGAAACTATAATTTTTATTTAAAAATCAAAAAGGAAGCACATCATAGTTATATGTGATACTACAAAAATAATACTATTCTTGGAAATCCAATTTTTCCATCCATTTTTAAGAATAAATGCTAAAGTTATATACTAATGATCATAGTGTAGACCTAATTAGATGCATTATTCATTGTAGGATGTCATCTCATATATGTCAAACCTATGAGTCATATCCATGAAGCTAAGTAACGGTAAGGAAAATGCATACAACAATGTAAAAACTACAATAAGAGGATTTACATTCTTTCCTTTACCAAATCCCACACCTCCTAACTAGTAGCTACCACCTACTAATCATGTAATGTAGCACTTATAGGCTTGATAACATTAACCGGTGTAACAAGAAAATTATGCCACAAATGTTTGTATGTTATATTAAGAATAACAAATTGTTCTTACTGCATAGGTCAAGGACTTGCGTAATGCATTCTAAAAGAAAGTGCACAAATAGCCAATGGGATATCCATAGGTTGGAGCCTTAATCCTGCATTAGCATCTAGCCTAATGTAGAGGCAATTCATAATAATTCCAAAGAGTGAAAAAGATAAAATAAGTCAGCAAAGTAATAGTGGATAAGAAAGGAAGCCAAAAGTCCTTGAGCAATTACTTAAACATATTATTTATATATGTTCCTACTATTAACTATGCTAAGTATGGCTATCAACCTAGCTAAATATTCAAAAAGATACATAATAGGGAAAATTTTGGTTGTTGTTTATCCTAGAATGCTTAGTAAATAGTTAAAATAGCCACTTATGCCCATTATTGAACATCATCTTCATTTAAACAACTAGCGACCAATAGATTTCCTCTGAAACTAGCTTTTGATTAATATTGATAGGCAAAAAATTTACGGAATATGTCATTTGAGGTCACTAAAGGCTCCCTAGTTATGTGTAGTGACATGGTAAATTATCCTTATTTTTCCTTGGTCGTTGTATGTAGATACCGATGAATTAGTTACTGACCTATTGTAATTTTTAAGCTTCCTATGTAGGTAACTATTACTAAGCTTAGTATACATAGTAGCTAGCACTAAACCTACAAAAACCTTACAAATAATTCATAAGTCCCCACCAAAATACTTATTTCTAAGATATGCAATTTATGGTGTATCTTATAATTTTGTCATTGAAACATTAGGACAATTCTACCAATTAAACATAGGAACATAACCAAATGAAAATAATGAACTCATCATATGCCCAATAAAAAATCTTATTTCTTAATGTTGTTAAACATTTTTAAACTTTAGCAAATATATTTTTTGGACAATTAAAATCTAATAAAATATCATCACTTAGTAGGAATTTGTATGTTGTACCATCATTTTTTTTTTTGCATTAATAGAAAATTTTGAAACTATAATGAATTTGATTCATCACTCTTTTTGTCTTTCCATGCTAACATTTAGTCCATTAACAAAAGACCAAATGATAGTTATTCACAAGTCCCATTGATAGAACCTATCAATGTAAAAAAAAACTATACTATTGATATTCTCTACTACAATGATAAGAGTTCTACACTCTTAGTATTATAAACAATTGACTTACTATTATAAAAGTTTAAGGGTCAAGCCTCTTAATCCTAATTTATGCATGATGAACTTCAATGCTTTCACAAAAGAACTTTGACTTTGTTTGAATTCAAATAAATATAATCGAAGCCTTAACTTACTTTTCAAATTAAATACCTAACTAATGCAATGTTTAAAAAATGAATATTAAACACTAACACTATACCCATGAAGGACATATCAATCCATATTATTTATTAGATTGGATCTTATTAAGAAAATCTAATTGATTATTATTAGTCATTTTTATTTGTAACTCAACAATGAGATGGTAACCTAGCAATAAGATACTTGACTTGGAAGCTCTAGGTCATGCGTTTGATTCTAGTGGGAAATGCTGAGTTATATAAAGTTCTAATTAGCCTATATATCTTGGGGTGTAATGAATTGATAGATGCTTTGATACATGTGTTTTTTATGGTTTGACACCCCCACCACTTCCTAGTCCTCCCATATATTGTAGGATCATATATTAGCAAACTAGTTAATTCCTAAGCATTTTTATAATAATCTTATGCAAATTTAGAAAAGGATAGATCTTATTTGAAGTAGTTCTTATACATAGGTTGCATCATATGTTTTTATATAGGACCCACAAATATGTACCACTATGGATTTGTAAAGGTCATAATAGGTACTTAATTACGCCTTAAATAGAGATGATATTAGAGGTTGTTACATGGTCCTCACATATAAATACCATAGAGATCCTATAATAAAATGGATTCTTGTGCTATTGAAGAAAATCATACAAAATAGAATTGGAAATATGAAGAATAGTTTTGTAACAAATATAGAGGATGTCAAACCTTCAAAAAATAAATTATAATATTAAAAAAATTAGAGTACATGAAATCAACAAAGAGAGAGTCTACAAAAAAAAAAAGTCCAATGATGCATTTTCAAGTTTTTATCCTTATAATTAATCCTTAAAAACCTCCCCTTTGTCTATGAAAAGGATAAAGAATTACCCTTGTTTAGAAGTGTCCTTAAGAGTTTTCACTTTTTACTAAAATGTTTTTTTTAGAAAGAAAGAAATTTTTTTTTTTGAAAGACAAATTAATAGAAGTTGAAAGTTTTCCATCCTTGAGCCTTTAAAACAAAAATAAATTAGCACTATAGGAAACAAATTAATTGTCTAGCTTTCACTCAAAGCTTTGTTATTTGAAGTTGTAATTGAAAAGTGATGTATTTGAGAATCTAAGGTTTAACTCCTAAAGAAGATCATAGTTATGCCCTTCCTACTAGAATGGTATTATAGACCAAAGCTTTCAAATATAATAGAGAACAAGCAACTCAAGAGACTTATAAATATAAATAAAGAAAGTAGACAAAGTAAGTTGATCACCAAGAATAATATCATTGATGCTTGATTAAAAGTTGTTATAAATTCTAGATGTTCATTTTCAAACATGTTGTACAATATGATATTTTTAAAAAAAATGAGAAAATGAGTCCTCACTTCCATAAAGATAACATTAACGTGAAACAATTCTCATACATTGAAGATGAGTGTTGATAAGAAGACCTTAATGAATAAGACATTCTATAAAATAAAAGTTTTTGGAAAGGCAACAACTATCAAAATATATTCCATTTTTTTCATCCAAAAGTGAGATGACATTGGTAAATTATCAATGTTAACATGATATAACCATGTAATCCCAACCACTTGCATCCTCACCAACTAGCATAGCCAACTCCCATGACATATAGAAGATCAAGAAATAGTAAATGCCAACTTATAATATGAAGAAACTATATGTATAAATCTAGATGAAGGAAATGAAATTGATTATGAGAGAATTTTCCTTTTAGTTTCTTCTTTCATCATGGCTCTCAATGTATGGTTATCTTCCTTGCCATTACACTAATACAACTTTGATCCAATCCATGTTTCTATTTTATCATTTAACAAGTAGTATCAGATCTTTGAATGGCATAGCTTAATGCCATTAGAGCTTTGGTTGGAGTAGAAATTAGTACTACTAGAGATGTTGTTTAAACATATTGGTGTTGAAGTAGTACATTGTTGTTGGAGGTTCCCACACAAAGCAAAGATGTAGAGTAGAAGTTCTTCACAGAAAATCATCAAAGGTCATTTTGGTAGTCAAGATGATAAAAAGCCAGCTAATTGAAGATGATGAGGTTGATATGATAGGCATAAAAGAATCAACTACAATAAAAAAAGGAGATACCAATGTCACAAGAATAGTAGAGTATGATGAGTGAGTGGCATGCAAGAGTTGGAGCGATGGCATCGAAAGTAACAATGTAGGATAGGAGACACCATCAACATTGATCAAGGTTGATTCATTTTTACATGTAAAAATCAATAATTTTAATCCTTATGCCATCCACAATGCATGCATCATGCATATTTAACAATGGAATTCATGATTCTTACTCTACTTTCTCTATGTGGTCTTTGATTTTACTAAGCAAGAATGTATTTCAGAAAACTTTGGATATATTCCTTTTGTGTGTGTATGGATAAAATATAAGGGTTTCAACTTAATAAGATCTTCCATTTCTAGTTTCATACATATATATTTGTACCATTTTAAATTTTTTGGCATATATATTATTTTTTATTATGTCTAAAATTGTGGCCTTCATTTCATAAGAAATCCTACATAAGGGAGATAAAATCAACTAAATCATTTTAAAACTCTATAGGATGTTTTAAAATATGTATTTTCAAGTGAAATATATATGCATTTTAAATCTTTATTTACAATTGATTGTTAGAGGAATATTCCGTTTTTTTTTTTTTGCATTCTTTACTAACATGTCTACTTCCCTTATATTTTTAAATGATTAGGAGGTTTTTGGTGATTGTATTTACATTATCACATCCCACCATATTTGTGATAGAGGTTCCCAATCTAAGTCATGGTTGAGGCAGTATCATATTCCTATTTTTCTAATGTTAGGTTTATGTCTTGGGGTTTACATATGGTCATTTCTTAGGCTTCCAGTAGTTCCCCAACTCCCAAACCTTTTTTTTAGAATTTTTAATTTCATTATCTACTTTTATTTTTGTATTTATCTATCATCATTCTTTGGGTTTTAAGACCACCTTCAAACTACCAAACTTTTTTCTTAGAAATTTGAATTTCATTATCAGTCATTATTTTCTTGTCTTTATAAGTTGTTAGAAAAGAAAAGAGTAATTTAACTAAAGGCTATTGATCTTAAATTGTTTTTTGAAATATCCAATGCTAGTGAATATTTGTGTTAATATCTTTCAAGGTTACCTATTAATACAATTTCTCGACTAACCAAACTAAGAAAAATTTTGATATTCAACTTGGCTTTTTCTAATGAAAACCATATTATTTTGTGCAAGTGGTAGGTGACTCAAGTAGTTCACTCATTATTTTGCTAAGTAAGAAGCTATGAATTCAAGTCACACTTAATTCTTCTAAAGTACATGTACTTATGTGCATATGTGTGGTTGTGTGAATTATAATAATATACATTCAAAAGTATTGGGGAAGTAGAGAACCTTAGAAATTATTTGCAATTGTGATATTCATAAGCATTAAGAATGTCATGGAATATCAAATTATGATATTATAAACATAATTAAATCACATAGATAAAATTTACAACTTTGGTAAAAAAATTATTATCAAATTAGGTAAAATATTAACATAATATTAGGAAATCTAATTATTCTACAGATTCTAAGTTGAAGGGAGACATGCAAAACTCAATAATATGTTTAAAAAGCATCACAAATGCATCTTCCTTTTCTAATGAAAGTTTTGTTCTCCATACATACTCCATCATATATGAGTCATGTGCTCTTATCGCAATCCATTTCATATAATATAATCTTTCACCTTCAATGGTATTGGTATGAACATCTATATTTGGATCTTTAAAGTGTAATGAATGATTCACTATTCTATGATTGAATTAAAGTTAACAAAGTTATTTTAAGTCATAAGAATTCCACATATCATTTTATATAATGTTGTGAAGTTTTATCCACTCATAAATGCAATCTATCAATGTTTCTTGAGATTTATTTTAACTACTATAAATATATTATAAGAATTTTATTCAATTCCACCAAATACCCAATGATATAGCACACGTCTACTTCTATTGTATTTCTACTTACTACATTTTAATCCATCAATCTCTAGAATCTTGCATGGATCTCCAATTTGCTATGACCTCTTTAACAAAACATTTATATAAACATTTTTGCAAAAATTAAACTAATCAACTATAGCATGTTTTGATAGTTTATTTTGTACCTACACATATTCATTTGAGAATTTTTAGCATCAATCATACATAATCAATAAACTTTTTTAATCTCTAACTTTGAATTCTAGAATAAGATTCCATGATGAATACTTTTTTTAACATCACATTGGGAACCTACAGATATTAATCATTTTTTCTTCCAAGCATTCATTCTCATTTTCATCAATATTTTGCAACTAGGACATATTCTCTCTAGGTAAAAAATCAAATTCTTGATAAAACTCAACATTGTATAGGGTTTAGGGTTCAGGGTTCAAGACTCAAGGTTTAGGATTTAGGGTTTTTTAGGGTTTAAGGGTTAGGATTTAAGGTTTTTAGATTTTAGGGTTTACGATTTAGCGTTTTTAGGGTTTAGGATTTTTTATAATCCAAACATCATCTTCATCAATGCACTTTATAATCCATTTTGCTACAAGAGAAACCAAATAGTTATAATAATTAATGAGGCCAAGTTCTTCATCTTTCTTGCTACTTGTGAAAATATCCCAAGTTATTTTAAAAAAATCATTTTTTATGTTTGATAAGTGGCGAGGTACCCCTATGCCCAACCATATGAATCATAGAGCATTCATATACAATCCAGTTGAATTCTGTGGACTTTATAGTTTCCAATGCACTAGTCTTCTAGGCAATGAACCTTGCCCTAAGGTCATTCGTTGTCTTCCCAATTACACTTGTGAAGCACATGGTATGGTTAAGTGTAATTGAGGCATACGATTTTTATAGTTTTATGTTTTATAGTCTTGGTATTTGAATAGAGATAAAGTGATGAGACACGGTTCGCACAGGCTGTGATATCGCGTACACGATATCGTAGCCGACGCGATATCGCAGTCCGCTGCCATGTTTATAAATAAGAGGTGGCTCTCCCTTGTTTGGGGATCCCAGTTTTAGTGTAGCGAAGCTCTGGCAGTTTGATCCCTCCAGAGTTAGAATTTTTCCCGTGTCTGCCCGCAGTGTGGTGAATGTGATTGTACGGTGTCTTTATTCGAGTGTGCCGTACTTGGACACGCACATGACAAGCAATAAAGATCGAGATTACTTCATCATTGCAGCATTCACTTAGTTTATTTATTTGTTATTTATTTAATGTTATTTATTGCTTTCATAGCGCGGTGTGAGTACGACTTAACTACGAGCATCTACGGGTGTGTACGGCTAGTCAAGGAATCGGTTACTCATCGCAATTAGTTTCTCACCCTTAAACTCCTAGAAGCGGAACAAGGACGACTTGATTACGAGCATTTAAGTGTGACTGCTTGGTAGCCCAGTGGTGTAGCTAGGGGGATCTACGCTTGGTAACCCAGTGGCGTATTTGGGGTCTGCGCTTGGTAATCCCAGTGGCGTACCTAGGCCTATGCTTGGTAGTCCCAGTGGCAGTCGTGCACGAAGTCCAAGATGTGTACGGTTGATCAAGGAATCGGTTGCTCGTCGCACTTAGGCTAGATTAGATTTTCCTTCCCTTTTCCTCTTAGCTTAGCTTAGTTAATATTATTTTCCACTGCCATCAGGAGTAGCGTTAGAATTAGAACACATCATACACCTCATCTAGACTAAACCATACGTGACATATGCAAAACTAGTCTAGATGGGAAGACAGCGAACTGCGACCTAAGGCTAACTATCTAGGTGCCACAACTAGTCCATCTGCGGAGTTCGACCGGATCGCGCGTGCGACGCTCATTTCGTATGGTTGAGTGTAGGGGTACCTCGCCACTCATCATTGGCACCGTTGCCGGGGATGGTGCTAGTTATCTAGATTAGTTATATCATACAAGGTTGCTGTAAAGAACTTAATGATATATCTCTTAAAAAGAAGAAATTATAAAAAGTCACATAAATTCACACACAACCATGCCTCTCCTACAAGATGATAATAAAGCCACACTTACTGAGGAAGTTCATTGGAGGACCAATGAGCTATATGATGATGAAGATTGGAGTATACAACCTGAAGTGGGAGTTTCCTATAAGAATGAACAAAAACAATGTCATCATAGCGTAAGGAAGCATAACTTACCAGATGACGATGAACCCCCACTGGCCACTACAAGCTTAACGCAAATACAAGAGGCTGTTCGAATCTCATGTAGGCATCGTAAAGAGAGC
>MNCI01003484.1:1358124-1382837 GCA_015680685.1 Gnetum montanum
CAGTGTTGATGGAAAAGGTTAACGCTAACCTTCCTCATCTATATTTGACGGAGATCCTAAGGCGATTCGAAGAACGGAAGACGGGGAAAATGACACTCCCTTTTCCTTGCCTTATCAGAAAACTGTGTCGTTGGGCAGGTATTCGGGGATATACAAATGACGTCCTCCGAAAGGCCCAAAATGCTTCTTACGCTGAATTGTTAAAGGCACCAGCTCCAAGAAAGAGCACTGGCGAAGAGTTGGGACCAGATGAAGAAGATGAAGAACAAATGACTAGACCTCCTGCAACTCAACTTGCAGGACCCAGTCAACCTCCAGCCACAAGTCCCAGCCAACAACAGGAAGCAGGACCCAGTACAGGCCAGGATTAGCTGCCGCCGCAAGACTATAGACCGTCAATGAGCCACTTGAGGGCTATTACTGAGACGATCAGTTGGGGAAGTCGTGATGACGCCAATCTCTTCCGTGTCATCGATGATGCCAGCCAGCCTACGATTTCAGTAGATCGCACAAGGGGTGAGTTGTCAATGCAAACAGGAGGAGGGGAAAGCATATGGTCACAACAGATCTCTGGACGCGCGACATCTTTTCAAGTGCAATTAGAGACTGGTGAAGGGGCCACAATGGTGGTCATGCAATACCAGGATGCCATGGGAGCAGCTGATGTGGTCGCTGACCACATCAAAGAGTCTTTTAATGTACCTGTTGTGCCACCGACAGATCTCTCAGGAGCACAGGATGCTCAAACTATTGCCGGGACCTCAATGACTCCTACAGAACATGAGGATGTATTAGATAGATTACTTCAAACAGGGCAAGTTTTAACGTTCCTGTTTGATGTCCCTCAGGATGTAACCGCAATATAGTCAGACCTCATTTCGACAAAGGGAAAAATGGTCATATCCGAAGTAAGGGCTGAGCATGCTGAGGCTGAAGTGCAAAAATTACAAGAGCAGCTCATCGCCTTGTAAGCAGCACAGCAAGATCCTTTGCGATTGGTTCCTACAGACCAGTTAAACAATTTTAAAACCGAGCAACTAACCAAACTAATTGCAGAAAATAAGAAGGTGGCAGAAGAAAAGGAGACGGCCACTTGGGATGCCTTCGCAACAAAGGCACAAACTCATGCACATCTTAAGGCACTCAAGGCCTTGCAGGAAGAGAATAAGCAGTTGGTTACAGATAACCTTCGGTTGACTTCTGTGGAGAAGCAAAAGAATGTTCTCGATGAGCACTTTCATTGGCTGCGAGAACAATTCATTCAAGTCAACCAAGATGTAAGCCGTTTAGCCAGAGAAAATCAAACCCTCTCAATGGAGGAGGTACATGCAATCCAACAGAAATCAGCCATCGAGATTAGTGCGTGGCAGAATGAGGCTAAACGACATGAGAAGCTAAAGGAGCACTTTCGTGATTAGGTGGGGATGTATAAACAGATCCTGGAGAAGGAGATCCATATGGCCAAAGCTCAAATCAACAGCATCAGTGCCCAACACACTGATTGGGGGGCCATTGTGGACACTTATGCCTATACCCACCATGTGGAAATTAAGAACCGGGACCTGCAGATTCAAGACTTAACTGAATACATGGAGTTGGCAAACCTTCGATATGCCAACCTGGTTATGTTAACAGCAGGATGCCCGAGGTCAGAGCTTAAGCAGCAGGTAGCTTCCACCCACATCAAATATGAAGCAGAATTTGCAGAACGAAAGAAGTTGGCTGAAAAATTAGATGTCGCAAATTCTGAACTCATGGTGGTAAAAGAAAGCTACCAAGGACAGAAAGATGTGGCAACCGACTTAGCTCGACGGCTAGCAGAACTTCATGAATACAAAGATAGAGCCAGAGTCTATGAAGAGGAACGACAGGTGTTCGTGGCATGGTACGTCAAAGCTAATCAGATGTTCTCACAACTACCTTATCCATGGGAAGTGCCGACTCCATCAAACATCGAAGCATTAGCATGGATGGCACAAGACCCTCGGACTGAAGAGGAGAAGCTCCAGGCTATTCTTCAGCGTCATCAACCTTCAAAGCTTGGAGCATGTGACAAGGGGAAAGCACCCATGGAGGAGCCACCGCCACCAGGAACTACATGAGTTCCACATTTTTGTAGTTGTAGCATGTTTTCTCTGTGTTGTGTCTTTCCACACTGTGGCATTTGTCCATTTCTTTTCCAGTTAATAATCCCATATCTATCCACTGTGTAATCGCTAAAACTTGTTCTCCTTTTAACTCGAGGACGAGTTTTTATTCAGTCATGAGGGTATGATGAGACGCGGTTCGCACAGGCCACGATATCGCGTACGCAATATCACAGCCCCCGCGATATCGCGTACGCGATATCACATCCTTCCCTACGATATCACGTACGCGATATCGCAGTCCGCTGCCATGTTTGTAAATAAGAGGTGGCTCTCCCTTGTTTGGGGATCCTAGTTTTAGTGTAGCGAAGCTCGGGCAGTTTGATCCCTCCAGAGGTAGAATTTCTCCCATGTCTGCCCGCAGTGTGGTGAATGTGATTGTACAGTGTCTTTATTCGAGTGTGCCATACTTGGACATGCACATGACCAGCAATAAAGATCGAGATTACTTCATCATTGCAGCATTCACTTAGTTTATTTATTTGTTATTTATTTAATGTTATTTATTGCTTTCATAGCGCAGTGTGAGTACAACTTAACTACAAGCATCTACGGGTGTGTACGGCTAGTCAAGGAATCGGTTACTCATCATGATTAGTTTCTCACCCTTAAACTCCAAGAAGTGGAACGAGTACGACTTGATTACGAGCATTTAAGTGTGACTGCTTGGTAGCCCAGTGGTGTAGCTAGGGGGATCTATGCTTGGTAACCCAGTGGCGTATTTGGGGTCTGCGCTTGGTAATCCCAGTGGCGTACCTAGGCCTATGCTTGGTAGTCCCTGTGTGAGTTGTGCACGAAGTCCAAGATGTGTACGGTTGATCAAGGAATCGGTTGCTTGTTGCACTTATGCTAGATTAGATTTCTTACCCTTTCCCTCATAGCTTAGCTTAGTTAATATTATTTTCCACTGCCATCAGGAGTAGCGTTAGAATTAGAACACATCATACACCTCATCTAGACTAAACCATACGTGACATTTGCAAAACTAGTATAGCTGGGAAGACAGCGAACTGCGACCTAAGGCTAACTATCTAGGTGCCACAACTAGTCCATCTGCGGAGTTCGACCGGATTGCGAGTGCGATGCTCAGTTCATATGGCTGAGTGTAGGGGTACCTCGCCACTCATCATAAAGATAAGGCAATTTAACAGCTAATTTAATGTAACTAACCTACTAGCCTCTAGCTAATCTTAACATAAGTATCCAATTCCACTTTTTGTACATGTCTTGAACCTACGGATCCACTGCTGGGTTACCAAGTGCTATGCTATTGGACATACCAAAAAATAATGTTGTTGGGATTACCAAGTGAATACATGTTATGCTTGAAGTGGTTGTACTTATGTATTTAATCTATCTAGAATGCTACAAGGTTTATTAGAAAGCTCATCTTTATTGCCACATACACTGTCGTGCTCAGGTACAACAATGCTGGAATAAAGATTCATACACTCAATGACTCCTATTGCAGGCACTTGAGAAAAACATTCTAACTTTCGAATAGGCAAACTATAAGAGCTCTACTACTACTATGAGAATTGATTACCATAAATGTGGCTAGTGGCTCGTATTTATAGATCAGGATAGACCCCTACGTTAATAGGGTTGTGTCGACATAATTGACTACATCGACGGGGCCTCGTCAATGAAGCCTAGTCGATGGGGCCTCATTAATGCAACAAACTACATCAACAGGGCCTAGTTGACATGACAAACCGAAACTCATCAATGTTACTTAGCATACCAAATGATGAAGTGTCATTTAGTCAATGCATCGACTGGGCTGCGTATACGGGGCCACGTATACGTGGTCGCATCGACGCAGGCCTGTCGACATAGCCACCCTGCGTCAACGTGGCCCTGCTTACGCAGCCACCTTTTCCGACCTATAAATAAGAGGGCCTTCCACCTCATTTAGGCATCTTTTGAGTAGTTTTAGCGAAGCTCTTACAGTTTTTTCTCGCAAGAGATAGAATATTTTCCAAGTGCCCGCAGCAGGTGTAAGAAAAGTGATCGGCTCTTTATTCGAGCGCTGATGTATCTAAGCCCATTGGCGTGACAGCAATAAAGACAAACTATTCAAGCAATCCTTGCAGCATTTGGACTTAGTTCTTTTATGCAATTAATAGTTTAATATGTTTATGCTTTATTAGTTACTTGTTAATTACTTATGTTTTCGTTATTATAATTTAAATCGTTATTGTTCATTCGTAGTTTGTTAAAGCCATAAGTACGACCATCTCGAACGTAACCCAAACACTTGGTAAGCCCAGTGACGCTTAACGTCTGGTAACCCAGAAGTGTTAGGAGATGCTCAGAACGTGCTTGGAAGATGGGACAGGATACTTATGCTAGGAGTAGTTAAGATTTAGATTAAGATAATTTCAGATTAATTAATATTCTATCCTTATTTTCCAAGATAATTAGTCGCCGAAAAGATAATTAAAAAGATATAAAAATCATTAGCCTTAGTCTCACTTAACCATCGTAAATAGAAATTCACAAGTGAGATTAGGATGATAACAACCGTTCTAACCCAAGGTTTCACTGGTTAGAAGTCTAGTGTATGTTAAGTCATTACAGTCTATGGATTTCGACCAAGTCGTGCGTGAACGCTCATGATTCGTATGGTTGGGCATAGGGATACCTAGTTGCTCATCATTGGCACTGTTGCTGGGAACTATTAGTCTCACATGCGTCATCTGACTTTAGTGAAATTATCATTTAAGTCATTGGAACGGACCTAGGGTAGAAATATCTATGCACGCTAGGCAAATTTAAGTAAATAGTAAGGTACACTGATTACATGGACCATCCAACGTCCAATATTTCTTCTCACAAGAGAGATGTATTCGAACTGTCGGTGCCACAAGAATGTCGGGTGATGTACAAACATCCCGATGAATATGTCCCTGATTTCTAATTCATCCTACATCAGGATGAGCATCTTCGATGGCGGGACATGGAGGGTAGCATCATGCTACCGCCTGACCAAGCGACTCCTGTGATGCTATATTAAAATCTAGGTAGATTGGGCATCTAGGAGCGAGTAGCGAAGTATGTCATGGAGGATCATGACTACCAGGACTATCGTCCCATGGAGGCTCAATGGACAAGAGATCAACAATAGGCAAAGAGATATGAACAGCAGAAGGGGAAGAAATTCAGCAACCCCTTATTCTTGCAAGGGCCACAAGACGATGGGGATATCGTCTTTCATGATACCCATTCGATTGAACTTCCCCTGAGGCAACAGTTCATCCAATCAATCATTCAGAAAAAACCTCCAAGTGACCATGATGCTCAAGGGGATAGAGGGTCACGTAGCAAGGCTGGGCTGGATGACCGAGGCCATCATCAGGGTAGATGGGGAGATCTCCACCAGAGCGGTGGAGATGCCTCTCCTTCTTCTCCATCCTTTCCCTCTCCTGTGCCTTTCTCTACCTCAGGCTTTAAGCATAATAGGGGAAGGTTGGAGCGAAAGGATGGTGGTAAACAGGTTCGGAAAGGGCAACGTGAGAAAGCATGCGACCAATCGCATGATGCTTGCCAGCATGAAAGGAGGGGTAGCCAAAATCATCACAGACATCATGGTCCCCAACAAGACTATGATTCAAACAAGCCATTGTTAGCTACTCGGAGCATGCTCCAGATCGTAGAGGCAGTTCACATTCCAAGTAGGCACATAAAGGATAGTCGAATCAAGCATGTTGATATGAACAACGTCCCCAGATTTGAAGGGGGATACAATTGTGATCCATAGACCCACCTATAGGCATTCCATGATGCCTGCACCCTACAAAATGTTGATAATGAATGGCAATAGTTGAAGTTGTTCCCTCGCACACTCATCAAAGAAGCTGAAAGTTGGTACCAGTCCTTGGAGCTGGAATCAATCAAAAGATGGAGTACGATGCTTGAAATCTTCAATGACAAATATCAAACATACTCTAAAGTGGCGAATTTGAGATGGTATATCCAAGGATGGAAACAATGGAATCATGAACCCTTGGATGCTGCCACGAGTATGTATTACTCATTGTTACATCGGTGCCCTAGTCATGGTTACTCTTAGCGGGCATAGCTTCGCCACATCATTGATGGGCTCCGTTTTGAAATGCGAAAGACCCTGGGCGTGTACGCCAAGGGACAATTGTCAGAGCTAAGGATCCATCAGTTGCAACGCCTAATTGATCAGGTGGCCAAGGAAGAAGTAGAACTTAGGAAAAAGGAGAGTGCAAAAGAATTCAACTGGGACCCTTCCCTCAAGAAGAGGGAGGTCCGATTTTGTGATGAGGAGGACGAGTCACCACTGGAAACAGCGGTGAATCAGAAGACTTTTCCTTTACAAAAATTTGCATCCAAAATATCGACAAAGGTGAAAAAAATGTGGGATTCTTTGGACAAGAAATTTCAAAGTGTACTAAAAATTGCAAAACAGTCCAAAGAACAAGGTAGCGACTGTGCTCGGCATAGGAAGAAGGGAGCTGAACATGCCCAACATAAGGGTAAGGGAAAAGTTGTTGTAGCAGAGTAAGTTGCAGACTCTGACATCGAGGAGGACGATGAATGTGGCATATGCCAATATGAATATCCTAAGGGATGTTGTCCTGTGGTGTCACACCTTAAAGAGTCTGAGGTTTATGCCTTGAACCCTCGTTTGGCGCAGCGGCAAACACCCTGAAGGTTTCCTTATTCACAAGGCAACCCCAGGCAATTCCACTAGCAGCAGCAAGGATATTATCAAAGTGGAACGCCCCCGAAACTGTATGAATACTTCCAACAGTGGCAACAACCACAAGTGTGGGGGATGCCACCTCCAAGGTAGCAATACCCTTACAAGTAGTCAGATCCTTATGGGTACTATGTTCAGCAACCGGTCTCCCCAAGAGACTCTTCCAGTCATGCAACCTTTCCTAGTTACTGCCACCCCCCTGAATATTTTCGACATCCATCTCCATCACCTAGGGGGACAAACCCACATCTCTTCTACCCTTCATCACCTTCTTCTGCCATTCCTCCACACCATCCCACTCAGTTGCCACCCGCTCCATCAATGTAGGGAGAAATACCGCCACAGCCATAGCAACAAAATGCTACGAGGGCTGTTAACTTACAACAGGCACCTCGACCGAGTGGATCAGAACCAAAGCTACGCAAACATCCCTTTTTTTGGTCCAATAATTTGAACACACCCTCACCTACGCCTATGGCCAGTGCCTCCAAACCTACCAACGCCTCTACCATTATACCACCCGAGCAGTCCTCCGTTTTGCCACACTCCAACGTCCAGACGGTCATGCTCACACATTCCGTGACCAACTGGATCAAAGTAGGTTCTCTTCCCCAGAAATTGATAGATCTAGCAAGCCCCCTAATCTATCTTTAGGTGGTAGGGAATGAGTCATGCAAAGCTCTTCTGGATTCGAGGTCAGGGGTTAATTTGATCTCTCATGATATGTACAAGAACTAGAACTTTCCCCCGCTAAAGAAGAGCAACATCCGGCTCGAGTTAGCAGACCAATCCAACATTGTTCCCTTGGGTTTGGTGGAGGACACTGTGACCACCATTTGTGGGTGGTCCTATCCTGCTGATTTCCTAGTCATCCGTGTAGAGAACTGTAAGGGGAAATTCCCAATCATCATGGGAAAAGCCTGGCTAAGAATGGTGGACGCATGACTAGGACTACGAGATCTATCCTTGGAAATTTCAAAGGAAAATCCTTTCAGGAAGATTGAGAAGAAAAGAGTTCCATGCATCGCGTACAGTGACTTAGGGTGCAACTATGTGCAACAGTTATGGTCCACTAAGTAGATATCCATTCAAGCATGCAGTCAGTGTACCCAAGGAATCACCTATTCAACAGTGCCTATACGCAGCAGCCACTAACCAAGAAGGCACCCAGTGGTTGACAACTGATCCTGCTAGTAGCACATTGTGCATGGAACCATCTGAGGGGCTAGTGCAAGCCTGTGTTAATAGCATGGATGAGATGGAAGTGGTTCATCAATAGATCTCCACTATTGATGATCAAGATGACTGGGGAATGCTACAAATCCTTGAGAGCTTCAAACGAGAGCCCCTGGAGCTAAAGCTTTTACTGGCTCACTTGGAATATGCATTCTTGCAAAATGGTAAGCCAATAATTATCAATGATGCCCTTGCTCTTGAATAGAAATAGAAATTGCTAGAGATGGTAAACAAATGGGTTACTGCATTCACATGGTCATATCCTGAGTTGATCGGAGTTGATCCCAGGGTCTGCTAGCATTGAATCTACCTTGACCCTTCCATGAAGCCACGACAACAGCCACAAAGATGGTTGAATCCCAAATTGAAGAAGATCATAAAAAATGAAATCGAACAATTACTCAAGATAGGATTCATCTATTCTATCATCAATAGCGAATGGGTTAGCCCACTCATGATCGTACCTAAGAAAGGTGGCAAGTGGAGGGTCTGTATTGATTTCTGGTTGCTCAATATGGTGACCTTCAAGGACCACTTACCTCTCCCATTTGTGGACCAAGTGTTGGACACCATCGTAGGACATCGATACTATAGTTTTTTGGATGGTTATAGTGGTTATAACCAAATACAGATAGCACCAGAGGACCATGCCAAAACAACATTCACAAGTCCATGGGGGACTTTTGCATATAAAAAGATACCCTTTGGCTTGTGCAATGCGCCTGTGACATTCCAACGCCTTGTCCTAAGCATCTTCCAGCAACAAATCAGAAATGGTGTAGAAGTCTTCATGAATGAATTCTCCACCTATGGGGCCATGTTCGAGCAAGCCTTGGACCATCTAGAGTAGGTTCTAAAGAGGTTTGTAGACACCAATCTGCAGCTCAATTGGCAAAAAATCCATTTGATGGTCTAAGAGGGTATTATGCTGGGGCATCGCATCTCATCAACAGGGATCAGCGTAGACCTTGAAAAGATCAGGGTCATCCAAGGAATCACCCGCCAACCAAGTACCATCAAAGATATTCAGTCATTTCTTGGACACACTGGTTACTACCAGTGTTTCATAGAGTGCTTCTCGAAGATAGCCAAGTCGTTGGTAGAACTTACAAAAAAGGATGCTCCATTCATTTGGACCAAGGAATGCGAGTCTGCATTCCAAGTGCTGAAATAGAAACTCATAGAAGCTCCGATTCTACGGGCACTTGATTGGTCCAGACCTTTTCACATTATGATGGATGCCTCCAACTACGCCTTGGGAGCCATGCTTACACAGTGTGACGATCAAAAACTTCCCTATTATATCCACTATGCAAGCCATAGCATTGTGGGTGCTCAACTGAACTATACCACCACCGAGAAGGAGTTGATGGCGGTGGTGTTCGCCTTGGACAAATTTCGGCACTATGTGCTCAGATATGAGGTGTTTGTGCACACTAACCATAATGCTATTCGGTTCCTAATGAACAAACCAATGGTAAGCCCCCACATAATCCGATGGCTGGTGATTCTTTAGGAGATTGATCTTACCATGGTAGCAATAATGTGGTTGCTGACCACTTGTCTCAGTTACGATGGGATGACACAGAAGAGGAGGAGCCCTTATCCAATCAGGTTCCAGATGAACTCCTCTTTACATGCATCGTTGATCCTCAAGCACCCAAGGAAACCCCTTGGTTCAACCATTGGCAAAAACAACAGTTTCTCCATAAGGCCAAGAGTTTCACGGAAATCAATGGCCACCTATACAAGGCATGCGCAGATGGATTGGTTCGATGGTGTGTCCCTAATGATGATACACTGTGCATCCTCCAAGATGCTCATGAGGGCCCTTGTGGGGGCCACTATGCTGGATGCCGAACAGCCATTAAAATCCTGCTTGCAGGGTATTATTGGCCTACACTTTTCAGGGACGCACAATGGTTCGCCCGCTCCTGCGAACGATGCCGAAGAGATGGTGGGATGATAGCACGGTTGGAGGGACCTCAATAGTGGATCCAGCCACTGGAGCCCTTCGACATCTAGGGTATCGACTTCATGGGGCCCATCATCCCCTCGTCAAATGGAAAGGCATACATCATCGTCACTGTGGACTACTGTACAAAGTGGGCAGAAGCAGTAGTCGTCATCGATTGTTCTTCCAACACCGCCACATGATCTATCAAGCAACAAATCGTTATCAGGTTTGGAGTGCCACGTGCACTCATTTCTGATAATGGGACTCACTTCACAAGTGTCACTTTTCGAAAACTCATGCAACGCTTAGGGGTAACACATAAATTTACAACACCCTATCACCCCCAAGCCAACGGGCAGGCCGAAGTCACCAATAGGGAGATCACCAAGATCCTTACCCGAACCATTAGCAAATACAGGAGGGATTGGAGTACCAAGCTCAACAATGCCCTATGGGCCTACGCTCCACTTGGAAAATTTCTGTAGGGTACTCTCCCTATGAGTTAGTGTACGAAAAGTTGCCAACACTTCTAATCCAAGCAGAACTCTGGACACTATCCACATCCAGTGACCTCAGCCTTGACCTATCACTAGCACAACGTGAACGATTAATCAATTTAAGTGTGCTAGATGAGAACCGACTAGTGGCCCTATTTTCAAATGAAACCCACAAGGCCTATAACAAGAAACGACATGATCTTAGGATTCGGAAGGTCACATTTCGATGTGCAGACAAGGTATTGTATTGGAACCCCTCACATGCATCCGAACCAACAAAGTTTCAGACACTATGGGTGAGACCTTATATTGTCTCTAAAACCTTCCCATCCGGGGCCTTGCTCATCCACAAACCTAGGGGTCCCACCAGAACATAGTTAGTCAACCACCAACAACTAAAACCTTTCCATGAGCTCCACACAACCAGTGCCACCACCTCGTCATCAACCGGTTGCCCACGCTCCATTTTTCATGTCTCCTTCTTTCCACTCAATCATGGGGGAGACCATCATTCCTACTGATCCATTCCTTACTCCCCTCACCATTTTATCATTTTTTGTTTTACACTTCTTTGTTTTACACTTTCTTTTTTTTACACTTCTTTGTTTATCATTTTTTGTTTTATAATTTTTTTTACACTTTTTTTTCTTTCACCATCGTTCATACGTTTGCACATTCTTTGCACATCTCTTCATTTTCTTTAATTATTTTTCATTTTTTTGTACCTATCTATTTTTTGCATAATGGAAGACGTCGTCGTATTGTCTTCAAACGTTCGGCATGGTCGATTTTCGTTACAATGGGTACTGTAATAGTCTTCCTTGTTATCTAGCTCCCACCATTGCATGGTTGTCCATGGATTTTACATTGTTTTCACTTCATAAACTCGGCAGTGAGTCCATGTCATTCACCCATTCACCATTCCATGGTTTTCCTTTTGTGGTGCACATGCAACCCCTTCACTTAAAAACATTTTAACTAATGTGTGACTTGTGTCATTCCCAGACTGAGGGATGACCCAATGGTTTGAATCAAGTGTGGCTTCAAGGGGAATGTTTTATTCATTATTCTGTTCTATTCCCTGGGTTGCAAGTGTGTCGTCCTGGATTTCCTCCCACTCCAAGTCTCTCTCCATGGAAGCTTCTGGGCAGTTTGACCTTCCATGGTGTGGTTCTCGAAAAAATTCAAAAATTCAAAAAAAAAAAGAAAAAAAACAACAAACACAAAAACAAAATAAACAAATAAAATGAGGATTCAAAGCACACCCCTTGGTCGAATGCATGCACACACGCATGGGTCTTCGCATGGTATGGTTTCCCTGCACAAAAGAAAAGAAAAAAATGAATCGTGGGGAAATTCAAAGCACACCCCTTAGACTTCCTCTCATGGGCCATACGCTTTAGTTATGGGACTTCCTTGGTCCCCTCTAACTTCGTCTCGTTTCACTTCCTTCTTCTCACGTTTCTTGGAGTGGTGGTTATATGTGGGGTCATTCTTGCTTCTTTAGGGGATGGTTGTGACTTTGTTTATTGCTACAATGTCACTAACTGCAGATGGTTTTGGGTCTAACCTCGGGAAAGGTTCTACCGGGTCACTTAACCATAATCGCACATAGGGTTTAATGTGGCCCACACTCAAAATTTTCATTCTCTCCTTTCCCTCTATTCCCACTTCTCTTTGTACTCACCTCACTGCCCTTTTTATGTTTTGTATGTTCGTCGTGTTTTCTATCGATCTCTCATGCCTTGGCGGGTTCAATTGGTTTGGAGTCTTAACTAGTCAACACCAATTCTTGGCACTTGGGCCCATGGACTCTAGTGTTGAGGTTTGCAGGGGCTACAAAGGTTGTTGCTTGCTATGGGGAGGACCCACCTGCATACTCCTGGTTCCGCCTGTTGAGCCTCCCATCCTTTGGATTTTTTGGTTGATTAGTTTCAGTGTCCCATCGTTTGATTCCGTCCTCACAGAGTTCTTTTTCAATCTCGTTCTCCAATTTTGTCTTTTTCTTTCACACTTCATTCCCTTCCTCATGTCATCAACCATGACTGGGCCTTTCATGCGCTTCAACCGCCTCAATTTGAATTTTCAAATTCATCATTTCAGGTGTTTTATGGGTTGGTCAACGCTAGTCCACAAGTGAATAGTGCTACGTATACAGGGCCCCATATATGCAGTGCCTGCGTATACGCGGTCGTGTATACATGGTCGCATATATGCAGCCCCGTCGATGCAGCGCCCAACCCCTATATATACACCTACTGCACTTTCATTTTTCATCATTTGAAGTCCAAATTGAGGGGAGTTTTTTTCATTTTTTCTGCCTAACCTTTCCCAATGCACCTACATTCCATCGCGTGTCTGCATCCACCCGTCCTTGCCCTTTTACACACCTGGAGGTATGCTCTCATTCATGGGGGGTGGTGCCTTTGTGTAATTAATTAATTAATTAATTAGTTTGATAATTACGAAAACTTTGGCCCTAACCCCTAACTTAACACTCCAGGAAACTTAACGGTGTACCTATGCTATTAACATAACTTGGTCAAACTGAGAAAGTATATACAGACCATCTTAAACTACTTATGAATGGTCTAACAGATGGTTATGTTTGATTGCAGATGGCATCAAAACTGAGGCACCCAAGGGACGAAGGACCATCACAACCAAGGGACAAGTGCCCATGCACAGGAAGGGGACAAGATGTGCAACCGCCAGAGTATGCGGAGGGCTCTCATGCAACTAGGCCCTTTCGCGAAAGACCTGACGTGGAATTTGTTCATCAGATTCCCGAAGAAGAGATTCCCAATGAGTAATTGCTCGAGGATGAGACTCCTAGGATAGCACCACGGCTTGAGGTCACCCTGACCCAAGCCTGCCTTGATGCTATCACGCTGCGCCAGATGCAGCGAATGGTCCTCAAAGAGCTAAATTTTGGACCATTCCTCGAGCATGCACCAGAAGATGTGAGGCTCCAACTACAGACCTCTCTGATGTGGCCAATCATCACAACTAGTGGTAAGTGGTACTTAGGAGAAACGTATCTCTTCTAGTCGAATTGGCAACCAGGGTCTAGAGTAATAATCAAAGACATTTATGTCTCTTACTCTTCGAAAGCAATAGTGCAAGCTCTGGGGTTGCCTGAAACTGGGGCAGATGTGGTAGAAATTCCAAAGCAGGCTGATCCAGAGGTAAGGGTGTAATAGACCAAATGGTGCTATGGGGTAGAGCTCAAGGAATTTGGCTCCTTGACCATGGTGGAGAGAGTATACTCAAAGATCGCGTCTTACCATTTGAATCCAATGGTAAGACTCAACAAAATCACAACCTTCTCCGCTCGTGCGTGTGCCACCTTGAGTGGGAAATTTCCCATGAGTCTTCCACAGCTACTATTTTTGGATATTGAAAAGAGGTTCGCTGAGAATGAATGTGGAAGATGAGCTCTCCCCTTTCCCTGCCTAATCTGAAAGTTATGCAAATGGACAGGGATAGCACGGTATTCTAATGATATAATCCAGCGTGCCCCAATTGCCTCATGGTGAGAGATGATGAAAGATAAAATGTTTGCCGCCACACAGATAGAGGAAGAGCAACAACCACCTCCACCACCTACACAAACAACGCAGCTAGGCTCGAAAAACATAGTAGAATACATCTGCGAGATCCGGGAAACTCTCTTGAGCTAGCAAGAGCAATTCAGCAGGACTGGTGGAGGAGAAGACCCTTCGGTCTATCGCCCTAACATGAGCCACCTGGAGCAAGTGGCTCAATCAATCAGCTTGCTTGAAAGGGTAGGGTCAATATTCTCTGCCGCCCAAGTACCAATTCCAACCAGAACAGATCCAAGCATCCGAGATGTATCAACCGCAACCTAACAGTTATTCCCTAAAATCTCAAGGAATGCTGCTACCTTCTCAGTACGCTTGGAAGATGGTGAAGAGGTGACCGTCTTGGTGATGTAGCACTAGGGATAGGAAGTTGTGGCTGAAGTGGTTGCTGATACAATTACTACGACTCTCAATGCACCGGCAACACCTGTACCAAACATTCATGGACTACAAGATGTACAGGTGTTTGCTGGAACTTCGCGTAGCAAGATTGATGTAGCCCTACATGAAGAATTGTTGGATCGACTGGTAGGAACCGAGCAACCGCTTCCGGATGTCTTTGACCTTCCGGACAACATCACTGTAACCTAGTCGGAGCTACTCTCGACAAGGGGCAAGGGCCTTGTTTTGGAAGGGCAACTAGAAGCTGCTCAAGCTACTTGTTAGCGCTTGGCAACTGAGGTAGCCCAATTAAGAGCCTAGCTTGCCGATCCTACCATCCTCAACCGTGAGATCACCAGAGATGAATTTTTTCAGCAGCTTCAGCTAAAACTTCAAGTTGTTGAGGATTTGCAAGAGACAGCGATCCTCGACAAATCCATAATAGACACCCGAGCGTATCACTTAGAAAAGGACCTGGTGGAGATTCACCAGGAGAACATGCAACTAACTGTGGAAGTTCATCGCCTATGCAATGTTGGTGCAGAAAATAAACACATGAAAGATTTCATCTACCAATAGCAGGAGGAGCTAGCCAAGGTGAACGTAGACATAAGAAGGTTGGTAGCTGAAAATAGAAATCTGTCAATGGAGGAAGTTCGGGCATTGCGACAAAAGTCTGCAATCGAAATTCCTGCTTGGAAAAATGAGGCCCTGAAGTTCGAAAAAGTTAAAAATCATTACAAGGAACAAGTGGGATTGCAGAAGGAGGTAAACAAGAAGCACATTCAAGTCGCTAAAGACAAGATGAACCAAGCACTCCAATAGCTCCGAGAGGGAGGCAATGTATGGTCATCCATCTTCGATGGGTTGAACGCCTACAATAAAGCGAAAATCTGCCTAAAAGAGTTGTAGATCGAGGAAATGAAAAAATACATGGAGTTGGCCAACCTTCGATATGCAAACCTGGCTATGCTCACAGCTAGGAGACCGTGGTCAGAGTTAGAAAAGCAAGTGGCTACCTCTTATTCCTTATACGAGGGAGACTTCCAAGTGCACAAGGCAACAAAAGAAAAGCTGGCAACAGAAAAAGTAGAACTCAAGGTCCTCCGCCCAAGCTTTGAAGGACAATGTACAATCGTGGAGGACTTGGCCGGAAGAATGAATGACTACCATCAGCTGCAAGCAACAATCCGAGCATTCGACATCGAACGCAAGCAGTTCGCAACCTGGTTTGTCAACTTAAAAGAACTCATTCTGGTGCTGCCTTGCCCTTGGGAAGTTCCAGTTTCAGCACACATTGGAGAAGCTACCTAGACCGTGAATGACCCTAGAAGCAAAGAAGAAAAAATGAGGGCTCTCTTGGAGGCATTTCTACTACCTCCAGAAGTTGCACTGCAGCGGGGCTACCGACATCCGTGCTACCACCAACGCATGGGCCAGAGGCTGGAGAAGGTCCATCAGAACCATCACCCCTAGGGATGTTGTGATCTTCTCCAACAATTTTGTGCATCATCCTACATAGTAGAGGTTCCAAGTCCAACGAGGTGTTCAATTTTATCTCTGAATACTGTCATTTTTGTAATTTGTCCCCCTCTGTAACTTGGGCACTTATTTAAATTTATGTTGTTTCATGTGTGTGTCATGTATGTTTTTACGTTATGTGTGTTAAAAATAAGAATCCATACCTTCCAAATTGTAAAGTAACTCGAGGATGAGTTTTTTCTCAATCGTGGGGGTATGATGAAGTGTCATTGAGTCAATGCGTCAACTGGGCCACATATACAGGGCCACGTATACATGGCTGCATCAACGTGGGCCCATCGACGTAGCCACCCTGCATCGACGTGGCCCCATTTACGCAGCCACCTTTCCTGGCCTAGAAATAAGAGGGCCTTCCGCCTCATTTAGGCATCTTTTGAGTAGTTGTAGTGAAGCTCTTGCAGTTTGTTCTCGCAGGAGATAGAATATTTTCCAAGTGCTTGCAGCAGATGTAAGAAAAGTGATTGGCTCTTTATTCGAGCACTGATGTATCTGAGCCCATTAACGTGACAACAATAAAGATGAACTATTCAAGCAATCCTTGTAGCATTTGGACTTAGTTATTTTATGCAATTAATAGTTTAATATGTTTATGCTTTATTAGTTACTTGTTAATTACTTATGTTTTCATTATTATAATTTCAATTGTTATTGTTCATTCATAGTTCGTTAAAGCCATAAGTATGACCATCTCGAACATAACCCAAACACTTGGTAAGCCCATTGATGCTTAACGTCTGATAACCCAGAAGTATTAGGAGATGCTCAGAACATGCTCGGAAGATGGGACCAGATACTTATGCTAGGAGTAGTTAAGATTTAGATTAAGATAATTTCAGATTAATTAATATTCTATCCTTCTTTTCCAAGATAATTAGTCGTCAAAGAGATAATTAAAAAGATATAAAAATCATTAGCCTTAGTCTCACTTAACCATCGTAAACAGAACTTCACAAGTGATATTAGGATGACAATGACTGTTCTAACCCAAGGTTTCACTAGTTAGAAGTCTAGTGTATGTTAAGTCATTACAGTTTATGGATTTCGACCGAGTCGTGCATGAACGCTCATGATTTGTATGGTTGGGCGTAGGGATACCTAGCTGCTCATCACCAAAGAAATCAATGGGAATAATATGATCAATTCTATCATAAGAAGTTTTTTAAGGAGCCTAACAACTAGAGTAATAAACATAAATAGATTGAAACATTTGCGTAATAACTAAAACTTGGTCAACAAGGATGAGCTTTTCTTATTTTCATTTATAAAAATTATTTTTAATTTTATTGAATATATAATTCCATCAAATATTTAGATTAAGTTCAAAAGAAAAATGTAGTCCTAAAATTTTAAAGATAGAATCTATATTCAATATTTTCCAAGGTTTAAGAGTAATCCACTCATCAATATTTCCATTACAATAAATAGCATATTTTTTCCAATTGATATATGATCCAAATAACATGTAATAATCCTCCACCATAGCTAATAGAATATTGATATTTTGAAGAGAATTATTAATTATAAAAAGGAATCATATGCAAAGTGCATGTTAAACAACTGACTGTATACCTTAATCATTAACTCAAATTCTCTTAATGATATTCTTTTATAGATCATAATGAAAATTATGTGAAAGAAAGTCTACATTAATAATAAAAAGATAAGGAGCTAGAGGATAACTTTAATGAACTAACTGTTAAAAATAAAAGAAAGAACTTAATCCAAAATTTGTAGCAACTTGAGCATTAGCACTAGTGAGCAAGGTATAGATGAGAGAAATAAAATAATCACCAAATCCCAACTTATAGAGATAAAAAATAATGAAATTCCATTCAATCCTATCATAAGCTTTAGAATAATCTAACTTAATGAAAACAATTGTTCTAATTAGTATCAAAAGCCCACTACATTTCCTCCTAAGCCAAAACAACATTATTTAAAATATGTTTATCTTTAACAAATTTTATCTACTCAAATTTGATGATATCCTCTATAACCTTCTAAATCTAGCAAGTCATGCATTTAGCTAAATTTTATATGTGTTTTTAACACTAGTAATAGGTCTTCAATTACCAATATGGTAACAAACACCATTCTTAGAAAAAAGATGAATCACAGCTTTATTAATATTTTTAGCAAGAAAAACTTTTTTAATAGTTTCTTGAAAAACATGAAATAGATAATCTCCAACAATGTCTCAATGCTTCTTTAAAAAATTGAATAGGAAAACCATCAAATACTATAGCTTTACCATCTACTAAATTAAAAGTTGCTACTTTGATTTCTTTCGTTATAATTTTTACTTCAAGAATACTTTAATACACTCCTATTATAAGATGAGGAATATGTGTACAAGAGTCCTTGAAGATTTCCTTGCTAAAACCTTTAGAAGAAAAAAAAAGAAAATTGATTTGCTGAAAAATTATTAATAGTCTTAAGATTTGTAGTGATGAAATAATTTATATAAACTGATTCTAGTTTAGGTATTTGATCCTTTTTTTTTCTTTGAGAAAGTTAAAAACCTTCTTGCAAGGTTTATATTCAATTTTCAACCACATCATGTGACTTTTAGGGAGAGCACTTTTAGCTTCAAAAGCATCCCAACATTGTTAAGCACAACGAACTTTAGTAATGGCTTTTTGAGTATCAAAATTAAAGGGATTTTGGTCTACAAGAATTTGTATTTTCTTGAGAGATTCTACAAGCTCTTCTTTTATTTAATGTTTTCACTTAGCAAATTTCTTTCCAAACAATCTTGCATAATTTTTTACTCTATAAGTAGTTCATTGTCACCAATCAATTCAACTAATATCACCAATAATATTTTTGTTTTTTTGAAATCCATAAAGACTTCCAAATATTTTTTTTTACTAGGTCGTGTAAACATATTAGCATTCATATAAAAAAAGCTTCTACTTTTGAAAGGAGGAAGAGTTAATCTCAAAGAGAAAAATACTAATAGGAAAATGGTCTAACAAAGTATCATCCATGTGAACTTATATTGTAATTATAGGATTCTTAAAAAACTATTAAAAATGTAAAAGCTATCAATCTAATAATAAATTCTACCATTTTCTTAGTGATAATTATACTAATCATAATTCTTATTTAAATGATATGGGAACAAAAAGAGAATGTTAGAAAGCAACTATTTTTCATTAAAATTACTTCAATCTTCTTTTTCATGGGAAGACATATAAGAAGGACGAAAACTAGGTTTATCTCAATGACTTTAAAGCATATTGAAATAAACTAATAATCCAAGAAAATTCATGTAAAGATAGAAGATATATTTAAACATTTGATCAATCTATCAAATTATTAGAAATATAAATATTACAAAGGCTAACATCTCCTTTTTCACTATAATAAGTAGTTCAAATAACTCTCCCCATATTGTTAAAGCCAAAAACTAAAACATTTCCATTTTTATTATCTAGAATAGCATCACCTCCTTTATTAACGTCATGAGTAGCAGAAAAATAATGCAATTTTTAAAATACATTTACCAACAAAACTAATATCATGTATTGAAATCTTAATCTCTTGCAAAGAAATACAATCTAGAGATAAATGCCAATTTGAAAGATACTCCCCAACAATCTGAGCTTGGGACCTATCAAAAAAACTATGAATATTCCATGATAAAATTAACATTAAGAGGTGGGGAAGGAGGCTTCCATTCTTGACTTTTTAATATCAATATTTGTCTCACAATTCATGTTACTAATAAGTGAAAAAACACTATTCAATAAGAAAGCATTTCAAACATAAGTAGAAGTAAAAAGAAAAGGAAGTACCTTAGGGAATTCAAAATTGAGATCAATATCTCCATGCCTCTTTATTTTACATTGTACTAAATGAAATCCTTTTGCATCAATAGTTCCATTACTAGTCCATGCGAAAAATTCTTTTTTGTAAAGAATAATTATTTTAGATATAGAAAATTTATTGGTACATTCATGTTTAAATTGATTAATAAAAGGTTTAAAACTTGTTATTGAAAATTACAATTATGTATGTTTTTTTGAAAATTGATGTTTCATTTTCTCTTGTACAACTTTTTTATTAAAAAGAGGACAACTCCCAACAACATGGCCTTCATGACTATAATAGCTGTAACATCCTCATATATTATAGTATGTAATTTTTTTAAAAAAATGCTAATTACCTACCATGAGTTTTAATTATGTTTTCTTCTATCCTAAATCAAGTTCTACAAAATAATATGTGTGCTTTGCACCATCTAGTAATGTTTTTGAGTATATTTTGAGGATTATGTTAATATTACCTACAAATTCACTTTCAAAACTTTGAAAATAATATTAAAATTTTCCAATTTAATCTATAAAGAAATTTTAGAATAATCAAAACTATTTGGATCAAAGTCCTCTTTCCATTCCTAAGCAATAAAAGTATTATGCTAATTCATAAAAACTTTAAGATCCAAGGATTTCTTAACCATTTCAAAATTGTTCAATTTGACAAGAAAAAAAAGATTTGAAAAGATAACAAGCATGTAGAACATTAATTCTATAGCATTCAAGGATAGCTTGAATCATAGGTTTAAAACCTTTATTCTAACAAATAAATCCAATAATCTATAGAAATATATATATCGAGAAGTGATATCTTTTGAAATAGATTCATATAAATCATCAAATAAAACAAAATCAAAATATTTTGAATCCTTCATAGTCTCTAAATTATAAGAGACATTAGTATTATCCTTCTTTAGATCATTCCTCATTAAAAAATTTCGATTAGAATAGCTTTACAAGAAATCCTTGAGATTGACAAAACCTCAAATACTTGAATTTTTCATAGTCATTTTGTAACAAAGATAGATTAAAACATAAAAAAGATATTATGCTAAAAGAAATTGAAATGAGACAATTGAGAAACATGATGCCAAAAAGATGAATTGAAACATTTAAGAAAAGTAATATCATTCTAAGAAAAGAAAGAACTAATTAGGATATATGGAATAAATCTTGTAATCATACCTACAATAAGTAAGAAAAAACATTACGACTTAAAGAGAATTCATGATGAAAGAATGAATGGTCATACAAGGAATAAGATTAAAGTTTAGGACCTATAAAGTGAATTTTTAAAAGGAATTTAATCCATTATTTTTATTTTATAAAATTAACAAAGCTGAAAATGAAATTTTATTATGTTTATAGACCTTTAGGATCTATTGTGTAGCAAAAATGCACATGCTATGAGTTTTGAAAAAAAAAAGTACTCTAATTAGGTAAGAATTATACCTCAAGGAGAGGCTAGGATCTCATAACAAGAAAGCCTTGTAAATACTCAATTAGGCCTCCAGAACTTAAGGTACCCAAGTTATCTAACTAGGTAACTAAGCCTACCAAAATTTCAATTTAGCTGATAGAGGCTAACCATATAAAATTAGTGGAGGACAACCAATAATTGTAGGCCCACTAACAATAGGTTGTCTAACTAACTTAGAGTATGTTTTCTAAGGACTATGTGTTGTCCTTCCTTATACTACATAAAGTAAATGGCTCTTCCCTAGCTATTAGGATTAATTTTCATCTTTAATCTATGGTGGTGGATCCACCTCCCATGTTAACATTAGTTGTTTCACCTCCTTCAATAGCATTAAACTATTAGAAGCTTGAGCCTCTTCATCACATGATATCCTGACCCCTAAGAAGATAGGAAAACCTTCAAAGATCCAACTACACAAAGCAAAATAAGTGGATATACAATCATAGATAAAGACTATTCAACTATGGAGATAATTCTAAACCAAAAATTCTTCTACAACATTATTTGTCTATTAAGAACACTTGTCTCTTTGATTGGTAATGGTTTTGATGTGCTTTTCATTTCTTGAAGCCTTGCCTCCATCCTTCTTTGCTGGTTCAGAGGAAGGGAGAAATAGTTGTTGTTGTAGGGAAAAAAATATTTTGTAGCTCATTTGGGAAATGGTAGCGATTGTTGGCTAAGGGATCTTAGTTCTTTGATGTCTAATAGCTTGTATTAATGGCCTATAAATGCATTTAATTTCACATTTATTAGGCATTCATTCTTCTTGTAAAATAATCTCTTAGAAGGATTTGTCTTCTTCTACAAGTTATCCTTCTTTAGCAAATGTTAGACTCTTTAATTACCCTTTTATGATGATGCACATGTAGAATTTAAATTTCTTAATTAGTAGGTATTTTCTTGGATGCTTATTATGGCTAGTTGACAATCTTATGGGATCAAACCTATTCTTCTTTTATTTTGTTCTGACTTATTAGGTTTTGAAAATGATTGCCTTGTTCTTTTTTGGGATGCATTCATAACTTTATTTGGTTGTACTTTTATAAGAAATTTCATCTTTCTTTAATGAATGTGAACCTTTCTTAAGGAAATATCATTAATAAAATTACCAAGTATTTTTAATAACATATGGAATAAATCAATCAAATTTATAATTGTAATATTCCAATTATTTCTAATGTTCTCATGTGCAGGACATAGTAAGAAAATGTGGTGTTCATCTTCAATGCCATTTGTATTGCATAATCAACATATTCATTCTTCACTTGGAATTTTAAGTACTTTACCTATTTCAAGTTATAGCTTAATAAATCCCATTTGTGCTATACTAATTATGTATCAAAAATGTTTGGGAATAGTAGCAAATAAATAGTTTGCCTTTGGGTTATGGCCTCCCTTAATATTATTCAAATAGAAATGTCTTTTTTTTTCTTTTGTATTTTTCCAATGTTTTTGCCATTTCTAAAGCCTAGAGCCTTCCAAAAACAATATCTTATGATCCAAGAGTTCAACTTCTTCTATTCAAAAGCCTTTAAACTCTCGAAGTTAAGCTCTTTATTGTGGGCGATACTAGGGTGCATCCTAAAATTTTTTATAATATTCCATTTTTAACAAATTAAGATAAATTAATCCTAAAATGATGAAACTTAATTAAAAATTAATTAACAATTTAATGATTTAGTTATTTTAGGATGTATAAATTAATATTTTACCATCACCATATGCTAAAACCATCATATATTTTAAATTTTGTTTAAAACTAAAGGATGAGAAAGGATTGAGATTGGCATGGGTAAATGATGAGGCATCAAATGATGATTTTGTATCTCTATGTAAGCCCAAATCATGAATTTATTTATGTGCACTTAAACCTATAGTTTAGGATTGGTTTGGAAATGTGATGATGTATATTTGATGTGCTACTTTACCTAGTGTGATACCATACATGGTGTGATATCAAACTTAATGTATTGCCTTACCTATTATAGTGCTATGTGATGCACTACTGCACCTAGTATGACATCATACCGCTTCAATTACATATTTGAAAAAAAAAACTATAAATACTAAAGGAGTAGAGCTCAAAAAGGGTGATGAGTCATGAATTTGCTAGCTGTGATATCGCAGCCTGCCTCAATTTCTATAAATAAGAGGCGGCTTTCCTTGTTCTAGGACTTAGTTCTTAGTTCCTTACCCAAACTCTTGCAGTTTTTCCTTCTTAGAGTTAGAATTATTTCTCAGTGCATGCCCACAATGTGGTGATTGTAATTGTACGACATCCTTATTCAAGTGTGACATACTTGGACATGCACATGACCAAAAATAAAGATCGAGATTACTTCATCATTGCAGCATTCACTTAGTTTAATTATTTAATTTTTATTGTTATTTATTGCTTTCGTAGTTAACATCTCTTTACCCTAAACTCCTATTAAACATGGAATGAGTATGACTTGATCACGAGCATTTAAGTGTGACTACTTGGCAACCCAGTAGCGTACCTAGGATCTGTGCTTGGTAATCCCAGTGGTAGTCATGCACAAGCTCCAAGATGTGTACGGATGATTGAGGAACGAATTCTCATCACACTTAGGCTAACTTCTCTCACCCTCTCTCTCTTACCTTAGTTAATATTATTTTCCATCATTCTCAAGAGTAGTACTAGTGTAGAAACACATCATACACCTCACTCTGGACTAAACCATACGTGACAAAGCTAATACTAGTCCAGGTGGGAAGACAGCGAACTGCAACCTAAGAATAATCATCTAGATACCACAACTAGTCTGTCTGTGGAGTTCGACCGGATTGTGCGTGAAATGCTCGTATTCATATGGTTGAGTGTAGGGGTACCTCACCACTCATCAAAGGTAATATTCATTTAACCATTTTTCCTTTACATTTTTTGGATAAGAGCTTCTCCTCATCCATTGGGTAAGAGTGTCATTTATTTTCCTTTATGATGAGACGCGAATTGCACAGGTCGCGATATCGCATACGCGATATCATGTCGTTCCCCGCGATATCGCGGTCCGCCGCCAAATCTATAAATAAGAGGCGGCACTCCCCTCATTTGGAATGTTAGGCGTAAAGTAGCAAAGCTCTGGCGAATTGATCACCCTAGAGATAGAATATTTTCCATGTGCCCGTAGTAGGAGTCCCTCAAGTGAATGGTTCTTTATTCGAGCAGCTTTGTACCTGAACACAAGTTGTGTACGGCAATAAAGACGAGCTTTGTGGATAAGCCTTGCAGTGCATGGATAGGTTTATTTAATGTTATTTATTTCTTTCCTAGTAACGCGGCATGAGTAC
>MNCI01003484.1:1386480-1405201 GCA_015680685.1 Gnetum montanum
TTTTGATGTTTTTGTTTTACAACATCGTTGTACTTTTCTATTTTTTGTGTGTGCGTGTGTATCCACCCTGTAAGTTCGTCACCCAATAAGTGTTCAAGCCGATGGTATGAACTGTTTTCATATTAATTGCTAATGTTTGGTTTTTACCTTTAAGTTACAATGTTAATACTAAGGTATGTTTTTTTAATATGGAAGGCAATGAGATCACTTCATCCATCCATCCATCAAGGTCTATGATTTCTCTTGGCCTGGAAATGTACAGTTCCCTTCCAATAAGAACTTTAACGAATCGGTGACTGGGTATTTCTCAAACTAAGGAAGGACTCCAGGATTGCATAGGATGTGACTTCAACGAAACTTGATGCTTTTGTGTTGGTCATTCACTTGGGTGCTTGGGTGTTTTCTTCTTGAGTTTTCTTACCGTTCCGATGTGACCCAATAATCAGAAGCTGAGACAATAAAAATAAGAAGTCTTTGCATGGTGTGGTCCCCATGCATAAAAACAAAAAACACAAAAAAAAAAAAACCAAAGTGAGGATTCAAAGCACACCCCTTAGACGAAATTAAATTTGGGCTACAAGCACTGGTTATGGAACCCAAGTGTTCCCTCTAACTAAGGCCCTTCTCGCTTCTCGTTCTTTCTTTTGTTTTGTCGGTATGGTGGTGGATCTTTGAAGATGCATCCTCATTATCCAAGTGGATGGTTTAACCGAATGCATTGATGCGAAGTCACTGGAAGTGGTTGGTTTGAGCCCGGAGTTGGAATGAGATTCGCTAAGTCACATTAATCATAAACCACACAAGGGGCTATACCCCACCTTGTCCTTGGGATTCCATTCCATCCTCTTCCTTCCATGCTTCTCTCCACTATTCACCTCATTGCCGGTTGTATCATTAGTGTATATTTTGGTTGATGAATTGTTTTCTTTTTGGTAAATTCGTGCGGTTAAGACTTTAACTCTTGTTCCAAAAGACATTCTTAGAGCCTACGGACTCTTTGAATGTGGGTTTCTCAGGGCATTAATGGCATGAGCTTGCTTTGGGGAGGACCCACTGACATACCTATTTGGAACATTAGTTAACTTATTTTCCTTAACATTTTGCAATTAATTTTATTTTTGTTCATTTCCATCCTGACATCCACTTCACTGATGCCATAGTTGTCCCTTTTTACCTATCTTTCTTTTTCCTTTTCTTTTCTTTCTCCATTCTCATGCTACCGGAGGTTCACGATTAGTCATGGGGGTATGGGGCCTGATTTTTCGATTTTTCTTCTAAGCCCCGAATTTTTTTGTTTCTCTTCCTAACCCCTACACCTTTGGTAGTCATCATTTACATCTTCCCAGATCCATATTAGCCATACCACAACTTAGCCAATGAGTTTACATCGAAGCAAGGTATCAATTACATGATGATTCAATTACCCTTGCTAATATATGATTGTGTTGTGTGTGCAGATGACAATCATTCAACAACGAACCGGATCTGGAGCAAACACTTGGAATGGAGCGGTGCTGAAGTAGCTCTGCAAGGAGCAAGATTGATGACGCGCTTACGGATGGACAACGGAAGGCACAATCTAGGCGTTGGTAGCAGCAAGACTCTTCTCTCTTCTTCTCTTCTATTCTCTCTCCTCCTTTCTCTCAGCTGCCAAGTGTGGCCTGATGTCATTGTAATAAGGTGTTCACCCTTGTTGTCATGAACACCAGTCTTGTCAAGTCTTGTAATAATGAACTGTTCACATGTCATTCCATTAGTTCCATTCCCCTCAATAATCCCATACCTACCTGATATTATTGTAAGGAACTCGAGGACGAGTTTTCATTTAGTCATGGGGGTATGATGAAATGTGAATTGCACAGGCCGCGATATGGCGTCGTTCCCCGCGATATCGCGGTCCACCACCAAATCTATAAATAAGAGGCAGCACTCCCCTCATTTGGAACACTAGGCGTAAAGTAGCGAAACTCTGGTGGATTGATCACCCTAGAGATAGAATATTTTCCATGTGCCCGCAGTAGGAGTCCCCCAAGTGAACTTGATTAGATTCTCTCACCCTCATCGTGATTAGATTCTCTCACCCTTTCCTCCTAGAATGTGGGACAAGTACAACTTGATTACGAGCATCTCCGGATGTGTACGGCTAGTCAAGGAATCGGCTGCTTGTCACACTTAGGCTAGTTAAGTGCCTCAGTACGACCGCTTCGAGCACGTGCGTTACGTGTGGCAATCCCAGTAACGATTAGCGTTTGGTAGCCACAGTTGCACAGTTCAGGGTGTGTACGGCAAGTGGGAACGGATGCTGACGCTAGGACTTAGTGCTGTAGTTAGAGTTAGTTTTAGTCTTTCAACCCTTTACCTCTTAGCATAGGAGAAAACCAGAAAATACCAAAAAAATCATATACCTCAAACTTGCTTAACCATACACTGTGACACATACAAGCAAGCCTGGGAAGACAACGATTAATTAACCCCAAGTGTTCCTTGTGGCGTTTGGGCATTTAGTCTGCGGAGTTCGACCGGATCGCGCGTGCTACACTCGTTTTGTATGGTTGAGTGTAGCGGTACCTCACCACTCATCACTTTATATTTTTGAGTCATCACTTAATGATCTACTAAGACTTTGACAAAGTGCTATCGTGATTTCATAACTTGGAACTGTTTGGTTGACATGGAATTAAGTGTTTGTATGATGAATAAAGCTAAATTTGATTTCCATAAATTTTTCAGTTTTATTTTATTGAACCTTGAATAAGATATCTAATTCATAAAATTTATTTATTATACTTAAAAATTATAATTAAAGTAATTCATTTAGATATATTAGTATAGTTATGTGAAGCTTTGTAATGATTTTTCCTTGCCTAAGGACGTCATACCTATACAAAATGGTGTTAGGTCATTAGGGTTTTTATTGAAGATATTTTATCACTTTCATATGTTAATTTGCACCTATCCCATAAGGGATCGTGACATAGTTTACATGTGCTAGATTTTCACATTGTGCTAATCCCATAAGGGATTGTGTTGTGAAGTTGTATTTTATTTCTTTTCTATGCATGAATGTTGCATCTTTCCATAAAGGATTGCAATGAGTTTTAATTATTATTTTATTCTTTACATTTATAAAATACATAAAAATTACAACAATGTCATTTTCCTACTATGGTGATACAAGTTTTCTCATTTGTATTGTATGTACCATAGCATTTTTATTTATTAAATGCAATGATATACATAAGTAAATTTTTTAATTCACATACCCATAATCTTTGATATCTACAACTGGTTCGCTACACGTACTATATATAGACCTCTTATAGTCTCAGCTAGGGGGTCCCTATCAATAATTTTTTAAAATTAACAATTGATCATTAGGTGATTGCAAATGATGTCAAAATATGATTTCAAAGCTAGTGGATCCTTGCAACTAAGGGAAAAGAGGCCCAAAGGTGGAAATGAAAGAGATCAAGGATATGGATGAGATCAATCAAAGTAATCTTAAATTAGTGGGGTAAGGAAATGAAGAGTAAGAGGTTCAATTGGTGCACCAAACAATGCCACAATAATAGTCCACTCAAGATAAGGTGTCAATGCCACCTACTTCCAAAGCAAGAAGATAAGTCACATTCTTTGAGGTGTGTGTTATGGTAATTAGCAACAAGCTAGTGATTGTCAATGTAGTAGTCAAACTTAACTTTGAACCTTTCCTAGGGTTCTCTTTGTAGGAGGTCTAAGAGATGTTGCAAGCATCTCCATTATGACCCACATTTTCCACAAATGGTAAATGTTTTTTAGGTGAAACCTACCCATTTTGGCATAACCGATAGGAGGATGCCATGGTCAAGAGATAAGGGATTTAGGTCTCATATGTTGTCAAGGTCATTACTGCTACATTGGAAATTCCCAATATTAGAATAGAGACTACTCTAATTTCTACATGTTTACGTACAAAAACAAAAAATATATGGCTACAAAGAGCCTATGATGATCTCAAGAAGGAATATAAGTCCCTAACACTAGCAAAAAAAATTAAACATCTACTTTAAAATAGAAACTTATAACCTCTTCCCCACAATGCAATTCAACAAGATTTCATCTTATGTTATCCATGGATGTGTAATTTTTAGTAGGAAGTATCCCACTAACTTAGCTCATCTCATTTTTCTTGAGATTGAGTGAATGTTCCAAGAGAACCAATTATGCAAGAATACACTATCATTTCCCTATCTAACTCAGAAGTTATGCAAGAGAGTGAGGATTGTTAGTACATGAATGATGCCATTAAATGAACCCAGAATGCTTACTACTTTGAAATGATTAAACTAATGCTATACTAGAATGACAAGTTAGAAGCACCTTCAAGAACCTCCATAGTAGTTACTTAGTCAACACTAACAATCACTATTTCAGCTATAAGAACCATAGGTGCAAGAATGATTATAACGTAAACTAGTGCATCAATCACTAATGGACATGCATCTATTAGTGGTGCTAAGATGTGTCATTTTATAATAAGTCATCTATAAGAAATGTCTTAGGTCATGAGGTGGAGGTAGGAGGTTTTTACCTACCTACTCACCACCATGCAAGAAAACTCCCTTACCCAAATGAGCCCTATAATAGGAGATGTCGTAGTTACCTTGCTAAAGGAATATCTAGAAATATTAGGCAATGTTGCACCCTTTCTAGTTACATTGAAATCAAGAGATGACATGATTGTTGTTATCCTAACCCATAAAGGATGGGAAGCTACCATAGTGACAACTACTAATCATGTGAGAAAAGCCCTCAAAATCTCTGTAACACTGATCCCTAATTTCATAGTTGTAGAGGACATTCAAGTGTTTGTAGGAATGAGCATTAGAAGAAAAGGAAACATGATCATAAAATAACATGAGGATGAATTAGATAGACTATTGTAGAAAGAGAAAACCATTGCAGATATGTTTTACATCCTTAAAGATGTTTCTATAATTTAGTTTAATCTAATTATCATAAAGGGGAGGCTGGTGCTATCTAAAGGCCAACTACCTTAAGCTAAGTTATAGATCCATAAGCTACAAAACAAAGTTGTTAAAATTTGTGCTAAGATGAAAAACCTAGTGCAGTTTGTTACTCATGAGGAACTTATCCAATTCTATGAAGATGAAGTTAATCAATTGATTGCTAAGAAATAATAGAATGAACTAGAAAAAGAGAAGGTAATATGGGATGTGTCAATGGCTAATGCAAAGTCACATGGATTGGAAAAGACCACCACCATGTTATAAGAGGAAAATACAAACCTTGTGTAGAAAATTAAAGATTGACTAAGGTGGTATAGGAGAAAGAATAATGGGAAGAAAACCTTAGTTATGTCCAAGAACAATTGGCAAAGGCAAACTTGGATATCAAAAAGTTGGTTAGAGAAAACAGGAATTTCTCCATGAAAAAAAGTTTTCATGGTACAAAAATGGTTTGTAATTGAAATTAGGGCATGCAAGAATGAGTTGAGGAGGTTAGAGAAGTTTAAGTAATACTTTAGAGATCAAGTTAACCTTTAGAAAGATATAAACAAGAACAAAATTAAGATGATCAAGATTTAGGTGAATGCTATCCTCTAGCAAATTATTAATATTGATTAGAATTCTATCCTTAATAGGATCAATGCAATTAACCAAGTATAGATTAAAATCAAAGAACTACAAAATAAGAATATGACCCAGAACATGGAGCTAGCCAACTTGAGATATGTCAATCTTTCCATGCTCACAACAAGCAAGCCTAGGAACAAATTATACAAGCAAGTTGTGATCACATTTTCTCTCTATGAACATAAGCGCAAAATCCACAATGAGATGAAATAAAAGCTATAACCTACTAAAGTAGAGTTGAAGCTCCTTAGAGTGCACTACATAAGATAGAGTTGTGGAGAACTTGGTCAAGAGAATGGTTGGCTACTAGGAACTTAAAGAAAAAATACATGTTTTTGAGATCAAGTGTACCACATTTGCTACCTAGTTTGTTCAAGACAATAAAATATTTTATGATCTATTGTGTTTGTAAAATGTGTCTACCATCGATAACTTAGCTAAGCTTTCTTGGATTGTCAATGACTTACAGGCCATTGAGGAGAAGTTCTAAATACTCTTGGAGTACTTTTTAATGAAGAGAGGAGCAAGAGCTAATCAACTAGAAGAGTTTCTCCTACCATCAAGTACAACTTAAAGACTTTACATTAAAATATTTTGAAGACCCTACACAATTTTGTAATTTTTGATGTATGTTAAAGTTTTTGGCAATTCTTTGTAATCACTTGAATAAGTTTTTGTAATACAACACTCAAATTTTTATAATGTTAATCAGTTTGAATCACTCTCATAATTTTGTAACAAAATTGGTCCTCATTTTGTTTAACTTGAGGATAACTTTTTAGCTAGTTAAGGAGGTATGATGAATAGTAGATAAATGGGGTTTGATATTTTAGATATGATATCACATCGATATTGTAACTATAATATCATAGGTTTAGATGTGATATTGTAGATGTGATGTTGCAAAAACTAAATTTATCTATAAATATCTCTCATCTACCATATCTATATCGTCTAAAAATTTTAGTGGTTGGAACACCGAGAGGTTGTCAGGTGCATAGCCTAACCCCGAGTCCACTGGAGGGTGATGCTAGAGAATGCGGAAACGAGGTGCCCTGAATGATCTTGTCAATCAAACAGGGACTTATGTGGTGTTAAAATGACCGTGTGCGAATAATGATCTTAGAGCATCACATGTAGGAGTTGGAATAAGTGGGAATACAATATGCATAACATCAAGAGAATATCAACATGCATATATATGACAATAGAAAGAAATAGATACGCTAACAGTTTAAAATACTATAGAAAAGAAATGAAATGAGAGTGCAAGTAAAGAAATGCACCACCCCAAGATTGGGGAACATGGCTTTTGATTGAATGATGTGTACAATTGGTGTGCAGCGTAGACAAAAATAGCTAGGCAACAAGGCAATATGATCACACTCTCTAGAAGGCTGCAGACATGGTGTTGGCAGACATGGAGGAGTTAATGATTTCTAGTTCGAGGATTGCTAAGATATGCATTTGTAGGTGTCACGCTCAGGTGTAGGAGAAAAACAAGGATTTAGAAGGCTCTAATGCCACAATTTGCCACTCATCCACCTTTTGTTCACCAATCTTCTACCAAATCTAACTACCAAAAGCCAACCCTTAGAATGTCATTTACTAGGGTATTTATAGAGCCAGGGTTGGGGGAGAGACGTGGTTTGGACGTCACATGTCTCAAGTCCCACATAGCATGAACATAGATGTGTTACGCTGATGTGCTATGCCCAAATTATGGTGCTATGCTAGATAGTACAAGAACAAGAACCAAAAATCTGCCAAAGTGTGACCATATTGCCTAGACCACATGTGCCAAAATCTAAAGAACTGCCATGTTTTTACAAGAATTCTTAGAAAAAATGCAAATCGGAGCCTACACTCCAAGACTACATCCTTCCTCCTCTTTCAAGTAGGGTCAAGCATAGGGACAACTTGGTGGACCAACATGGGATACAAAAAAACAAAACAAACTGTTGATTTTGGCTGCAGAAGAGATGCTGGAGTAGGAATGAGGGTTGATGCCAAATTTTGGAAGCTTTTGAAGGCATTCAGAGGTACCTTTCCAAGTCTCATACTGCCAATACCTGCCTAGCATGATGAAGCATAGCATAGACACTTAAAAAATTTACACTTTTGGCATGTTACATTGTGCTACATTACATAGCATAGCACCTATTTCTTAGGGAATTTTGCCAAAAATGAAGATGCCACTCTGAGATCTCATGAGACAAGCAATTTCAGTAGCCATCAAAATGTATCTTCCATGTCAACACAACTTGATGCCTTCTCATTCCATTCTTAGACCACCTTTTGGAGCTATCACCCTTGCTACACTATGCAACGTAGCATCCATATTTACATGAATTTTGTCAAACTTGTCATGTTTTTCTATGACATGCTAATCACACTCTGAGGATGTAGTAGGATAGGCATTCTTGGAAGTCAAAGAATCACCAAATGCACCTTCTATGTCTAGTTCAACACTTAGGAAAAATTTTGGTCTTGCATGGCCTACTACGCTATCTACGCTATGCAATGTAGCAGAGTGTAATAGGTCCAAACATAGAAAATTTGCCTAACTATTTTTCCCATCTTGAACACTTTTGACCACTCCTAGCCTGGCACCCAGGTGGACTAGCAACCAAAACATGTGTCAAGTTGAGCAAGCTGGAGAGTGTAGCAAGCTTGATGGCCTAGAAGATAGAAAATTTACCAAGCTGTATAGTTCACCCTTAGTGCCCCTTTTGTGCAAACTGGCCTTGAAAATGGATGCTACGCTAATTGTGTTGAAGAGCGTAGCAGACAAGCCCATAAACAACTTTGTAGGTGTTAGGACTTCCAGGGTGCCATGTTTTCTGTGTGGGCCTATGTGATACCAGACTAGGAGGAATTTTGTTCAGGTTCCCATGCTCGAAAAAATCTAATGTTGAGTTACAAGAGCCCAAAATTGATGGTGTTTCACTGGCCCCTTTTTGTCGGCATTTGGAGGATTTTCCTAAGAGACATCGACAAAGAATATGAAACACCATGATGAACACGACACCAATACCATTTATCAGTGCCCACTTAGATGATGCTTTGCTATGCTTGAGAGTGCTAGGAAAGTGAAGTATGGTAGAGAACAGGGGATAGGTTTGAGGAGATGGGGTCAGGGGACAATGGATGGAGAAAAAAAGTGTAGGATGCGAGGCCATGAGAGCTGTTGCCATAGTGTGATCCCTTTTTGGAATGCTTATGAGGGAGTTAGCATGCATAGGTATCTTTCCCCTTTGGATTTCAACCTCTCATCAGAGCACTTAGAGATGGTCGATCCAAGGCTAGGACGGTTGCAAAGCGGTAGTTGTGCCATTTGACTTAGGCACTTGTCTTATTTCATTTCTTTTTTACTTTTATTTTCTTCTTCTTTTTTTGTTTTTTTTTTTTGGCAAATTTCACATCCATATCTGCTTGAAGGTAACTATGTCGTCATTGTAGGACAAGTGTTTCCTCCCCGAGATGAGTTGTGTTACATTTGTATGAGACTTTGACTAGCCTACAGAGGCTTCCCATGGGACGAATTGCATTACTCTATCATGGGTTTAGCAATTAAGCATGGGAAATGGTTTCATGTGCATTGGAGAGGCTTGTGAGGGGATGCCATAAATTGCAAAGGGAGAAGATAGAGGTTAGGTTAGTTGAAGGGATATTAGGGTACGCACTCTCAAGTAGCTAGGCTAATCGAAGTGGGTACTTTGGAATAATGTGATGTGTTTCTCTTGTGGTGAAATGCATTCTTGATCGACATCATTTTAGCTTTATCCTACAAACACAATAGAGAGAAAACTAGAAAAAACGATCACCATGTGAAGTGCGGAAGAAGTCCTATTTGCTCAAGACATTACGAGGGCTATAAGTGTGGTGTTTGGTGCATGAAATGTCCAAAGAAGGAAGGCCAGTGCAAGCGTCGATGGTGGTAGGTTGAAAAAATCTAGTATTCACACTGGAGGTGAGGACCCAAAAGGTTAGGAGCAATGGTGATGCAAGTGCTTAGGAATCCTCACCAAAGGCAGGAGCCAAGAAATTTAGCCACAAGGTGGAAAGCCAAGCTGTTGAATGCTCTTTCAAACTCAGAAAATGGGAAGGTCTGGAGGATGGCAACATTGTGGCTAGACCAAAATGTGCTAGGACTTCAATGGGAGGTGCTGATCGTAGGATCTACGACTAAGATGATTGGCGATAGTGGCAGTAGCTTCGGAAGGTCAGCAAAATGTTAAACGACATCTCTGAAAGATCAGCAAGATGCTAGGGATGGAGATGTTGCAAATGTCCTAGAGGATTTTTTCTTAGTGGCATGAACTTCATTCTGGAACTGCAACACCCCACTCCATCTTTCCCAAGAGGATTGGCAACGGAAGATCAGAAGTATGCTCACTCACTTGTTCACAAGATCACATGTGTTGGATCAGAGATGTTGCTTTGCAAACCTAGTTTTAGGTCTTAGTAGATCATCATATGTGCTAGTTTAAGGTCCTAGTAGACTATGGTCCCATTTTAAGGTTCGGTAAAACCATGTTATGCCAAATTAAGGTCCTAGCAGATCATGATGTGCTAGTTTAAGGTCCTAGCAAATCCTTGTGCTAGTTTGACATTGTAGCAGATGGGGGATGGCCAGTTTAAGGTCATAGCGGATCATGCTGTGGGTGCTAGTTTTATGTCATGGCCCAAGGACATGCTATGCCAGTTTAGCATCATGGAGAATGATTTGTGTCAATTTTACATCATAGCAAATGATCTATGCCAGTTTTACATCATAGCAGATGATCTGTGCCAGTTTAACATCATAGCAAATGATCATGCTTACCTTGCTTTATTCTTGGTGTGATATTGCATGTTAGGCATAATACGACTTCAAGTATAGGTGGTTGATAGGATTAGCGAGTTCATTGCCATCTAAGTTAGCAAACTTGAATGCCCCATTTTCATAGGCTTTTGTGATCAGAAAAGGCCCTTCCTAATTAGCTAAGAATTTGTTCACAGGTTTTTGAATGGCCTTGAGGACTAAATCCCCTTTTTTGATTGGGCGTTGGTGCATATTGCAATGATGTTTTTTTTTCTGTTTGTCTTTCTGGAACTGCAACACCCCACTCCATCTTTCCCAAGAGGACTGGCAACGGAAGATCGAAAGTATGCTCACTCACTTGTTCACAAGATCACATGTGTTGGATCAGAGATGTTGCTTTGCAAACCAAGTTTTAGGTCTTAGTAGATCATCATATGTGCTAGTTTAAGGTCCTAGTAGATCGTGGTCCCAGTTTAAGGTTCGGGCAAATCATGCTATGCTAGATTAAGGTCCCAGCAGATCATGATGTGCTAGTTTAAGGTCCTAGTAGACCCTTGTGCTAGTTTGACATTGTAGCAGATGGGGGATGGCTAGTTTAAGGTCATAGAGAATCATGCTATGGGTGCTAGTTTTATGTCATGGCCCAAGGACATGCTATGCCAGTTTAGCATCATGGAGAATGATTTTTGCCAATTTTACATCATAGCGAATGATCTGTGCCAGTTTTACATCATAGCAGATGATCTGTGCCAGTTTAACATCATAGCAAATCATGCTTACTTTGCTTTATTCTTGATGTGATATTGCATGTTAGGCGTAATACAGCTTCAAGTATAGGTGGTTGATAGGATTAGCGAGTTCATTGCCATATAAGTTAGCAAACTTGAATGCCCCATTTTCATAGGCTTTTGTGATCAAAAAAGGCCCTTCCTAATTAGTTGAGAATTTGTTCACAGGTTTTTGAATGGCCTTGAGGACTAAATCCCCTTTTTTGATTGGTCGTTGGTGCATATTGCAATGATGTTTTTTTCATTATTTGTCTTGATACCACTCGATATGGTTGAGTGTTTGGATGTGCTCCTCCTCCATAGAGTTAAGATCAATGATTCTTAACTTGTTGTTTTGAGCCTCATCCATAAAGTTCAAGAGGATCATTCAAAGCAATGGGACCTGCAATTCAAGAGGTAACACTGCTTCAGATTTGTATACCAAACTATATCATGTCTTACTTGTGGTAGTTCTGCACATTGTGCGATAGGCCCAAAGCATGTAGATGAGTTGCTCATGCCATCGTCACTTGCTACTATTTAGCATTTTCTTCAAAAGGTTGACAATGGCTTTATTAGTGGCCTCTGCTTGACCATTTTCTTGAGGATAGTATGGCGATAAGAAATAATGTTTAATGTCGAGGTTTTCACAAAAGGCTCTAGTTTCTATGCTATTGAATTGGGGCTCATTGTCTATAACAATAGTCATAGGAAGGCCGAATCGAGTCACTATATTATCCAAAATGAATTTGCAAATTTGTTGAGATGTAGTCTTCCTAAGGGGAATAGCTTCTACCCACTTGGTAAAGTACTCAGTTGTAGTAATAATGAAACTATGCCTTGCGAAAGACTTGGGCATTAAGGGCCCTATAATGTCTAGTCCCCAACATTGAAAAGGCCACATGATTTGTGTGGTATGTAGCTCAATAGGTAATACATGTATTAGATTCCCATGAATTGACATATACCACATGTCTTGAAGTTAGAGAGGTAATCATGCTCCATATAGGGCCAGTAGTAGCCTAGCTGCCTAATTTTTGTCGCCATAGCTCTGGGTGCTATGTGCCCTCCACACAGTCCCTCGTGGACTTGATCAATGATTCTTTGGGCTTCTTCACCACTTATGCAAGTGAGCAGTATCCCATCATAAGATCTACGACATAAAGCACCATTGCCTACAAGGATGTACTACCGCTCTCATTTTCGTACTGCATCTTTTTGGGCAGATGTTAAACCTTGTGGAGGCTCACCATATTGGAGGTATGTTTTGACATCGTCATACCATTCTTGAATGTGGGTAGTACTTACAGACGCGATATTTGATGTGTGAATGATAGGGTTAGTAAATTCCACTATTGAAGCGAGTAAGGTAGCAAACATGTGTGGTGGCATGCTTAAAGCTAATGTGGCTAATGCATCAACTATAATGTTTTCATTGCGGGGCACATATTGAACGTCTAGGGTGGCAAATTACTTTAGTAAATACTTTTCCAGATCACAGTAAGGTTGTAAGTGTTGTGCTTTACAAGCATAGACCTCTGTGACTTGGTTAATGACCAATTGCAAATTGCCTCGAATTGCTAAATTATGGATCCTTGACTCTCGAGTTACTAAAATTCCTCTAAGGAGACCCTCGTATTCTACTACATTATTTGTGCAAAGAAGCATGAAGTGGTATGCAAAGGGTCAAATCTCCCTGGAAGGAAATGTGAGAATAACATCAGCACTACCACCTTGTGTGGTTGAGGCACTGTCGAAGTGTAGAATGGCTTTAAAGTCTACAGGTACTGGGCTTATGCTACTAACATGCTCATCTGGAAATTTGGGTTCTATTGTTGCCTAGTCATCGGTGGGTGAAGTCATAAGTTGCGTGGCTATCGCTTGATCCTTTGTAGATGACTATGCTACGTAGTGTAGGTCAAATTCTACAGTTATTGCTTTCCACTTAGCTATCCTACTATTTTCATGTATATTGGTTGTAATGGCCCTAAGTATGTTATTTTTGCAAATGATTTTGACCTGGCTACAAAACAAATAATGTCTCCATTTTCTAAGTGCAAATACTAAGGCAAGGTAATTTTTTTCATGTTATTGTATTTGGCTTCATAGGCTATCAATGTATGGCTCAGGTACTAAACAGGAATCTCAAAGTCGTCATCCCTTTTTTGACAAAGCAAAGCAACAATAGATGTATTTGAAGTTGCAACATAAATGTAAAAGGGCTTATTCCTTTATGAAAGGTAAATAGTAGGAAGATGAACAAGCTTCTTTTTCAAGTTATCAAATGCTTCTTGGCATTGTTTTTTCCATTCAAAATTAGCTCATTTTTTAAGTGTTATATCGGGTGCAATTTATCTATCAAGCTCACAATAACTCTTTGTATAAACTGTATCCTACCTTACAAGCTGTGCAACTCTTTAAGGTTTGTAGGTGGTGCTAAATTGACAATGGCTTTGACTTTGTTCGAGTCTACATGTATTCCTGTTTTTGACACTACGAAGCCTAACATTGTCCAGTTTTGACACCGAAGACACATTTTTTGGGATTGAGATGAAGGTTATGCCTACAGCAACATTAAAGGACTAGGTTCAAGTCATTTGCATGATTAGGTGCTTTCTTAGATTTTATTGCTATATCGTCCACATAGTCGTTTAGTCATTCTAAAAGATAGTCACTAAAAATATAAGTCATTACTTGTTGGTATGTTGCTCCAGCATTTTTTAGTCCGAAGGGCATCATCATGTAATAGAACATTCCCCAAGGATTCATGAAGGTAGTGGCAAGCTAATGTTTTGGGTTTATACGGATTTGATTGTATCCCAAGAATCCATCCATGAAGGATAGTAAGGCATGGCCAACTGTAGTATCAACTAGTTGGTCGATACTAGGCAATGGAAAATCATCCTTGATGCTTGCTTTGTTCAAATCTCGGAAGTCTATACAGATGCGTATGCCTCTAGTTTTCTTGAGGACAACTACAATGTTTGATACCCAATCTACATAATCGACTGCTCGGATGAACCTGGCTTGGTAAAGCTTGGTGATTTCTTCATGCACAACTAATGCAATCTCTGGTCTAATTTTGCAAGCTTTTTGTTTGATTACTTTGACACGTGAATCTAAGATAATGTTGTGTTATATTATGCATAGGTCTAAGCCTGGCATGTCTTCATAAGACCATGCAAACACTTTGACATTATCATTGAGGACTTTAGCGATATTTTGCTGGACTTGTGGCTCTAGTAAAGAGCTAAGCTTCAATGTTCTTGCCTTACTTTCCCATGTGGTCATGATAATTTCAACAAGTGGATCCTCAGTTACATCTCCAACCTCCATATCTAAGGCTTGGACTAGATGTTCTGGTCAGTCTAGTGATGTTTCTAAGGATGCTACGTTGGTGTTACAAGGAGGCAGCTCAAAGTCTACAAGCTCTATGTTCAAGCGTCTCATGAATCTACCATGGGGTCTAGTCAATATTAAAGGTGAATGAAGATCATCTTGTGCAATCATTCCTAAGTGATCTTGCAAAATAACCAACAAACAAAAGATGTCAAGTGGCACCTACCTAACATAGCAACATAAATCAAAATGCATGCAAAGTAATTATGCAATATCTCAAACTTGCTAGTTTAAGGTCAAGCAGACTGTAACCATGGGTAGATTGCAAAGCTACAGACCGTCATTGTGGCTATAGTGTAAAGGAAATTCTAAAATTGTTAGTTTAAGGTCATAGCAGACCATCTTTATGCCTATAGTGTAAAGGGAATTTCAAAATTACTAGTTTAAAGTCATAGCAGACCATTACAGTGCCTATAGTGTAAAGCCTTGAGTCAACGTTAAAGGCTTACAGTGAGGGGTTGAATCAAATGTTTACAAAGAATTTTTATTTTTTTATTTTTTGAAAAAATGTGTGCTACACTACAGGGAACATGGGATGTCCCACGTCATGTGAAAGACATGGGACATTCTATGTTATGCACAGGACATGGGATGTCTTGCGTTACATGCAGGACATGGGGCACCTTGCATTATGCATGGGACATGGGACGTCCTGGAAAAGTAACATGTCCTGTAACCTTGATGGGTATAAATAGGGTTTTACCCATGGTAAACTTGTTATTTTCATTTTCAGAGTTAATAGCCCAAAGTGTAGCATGGTTCAGAGAAGAAAGCATAGCACTTGCAGAGCGTAACATCTACAGGCCAAAACTTAACACCAAAATAATGGTTCGCAGGAGTGAGCGTAGAAATCAGGGTCTTGCAAATGTGGATGAATGGGAGCACACCCTATGGTGTTTCCCTATAGCATGCATTGAAGAATGGTTGGAGGAACCATTTGCCCAATAAGCCGCTACCTTGCCTTTCTCTATGCTGGGCATTGTTTGTTTTTTTTTCTTTAATGTGGCAATCTACCAAGTGGGACTACTATCACCACTATCTCCGTCGTGGGCACCATGCCCTAGTTACCATGGCTACTACAACTACTATGTCGTGGTTGTTGCCTCTATGGCTGTAACTATTGCCATAGCCACTATGCTATGGCTGTTGCCGCTACCATTGCAGTTGTCACCATGGCCATTGTCATCGCCATCATGGTTACGTCATGGTTACAACCACCATTATTGTGACTGGGGTGATGTACCATTTTTTTGAGGCAAAGTTTTGGATCACTCTAGGTAGCATAATGCATCTGGGGAGGGCCTTTTTTACGTTTCGCGTAGTGGAATAGGGCAAGGGCTTTGCAAACATTCTGTGTTTTCCCTCAAGCCATCACCCCTGACAGCGTAACTAACAGCGCTCACTGTTTGCCCGTTTGCATCGCTACGCTTTCTATGAGCATGACACTTGTTATGCTACACAGGCTATATTTGCTAGGCTGCACAGTATGTATGTGCTACGTTTCCTAGGATGTAGTTGCTATGCTACCCATAGGATTCAATTGCTACGCTACGTGGAATGCTATAATTGCTATGCTGCATACGAAGTCATAGGGATGGAACGAATACTTAGAAAAATTTTGGTTCGTTGATAGTGTTACGATTGTTATGTTCTATACAAGATTGTTATGTTTTACAGAGGACTACTACACTACATGGAAGTTTAGCCAACACTTAGAGAAATTTTTCAAAAAATGTTTCTTTCAAGAATTTCCCTTATTGATGTTCTCGTTGTGAAATGCAAGGTTATGTTAAAGCCAATCCTAATCGTGGTTGAATCAGTAGGGGTTCTATGTTGTATAAGTCCCCTTGTACCTAATGTTCCCCCACCACATGCACAAGTTGGAAACCAGGTAGTCTAGTTTCAGGAGGGTGCATGGGAATTCTTAGAATTTCTGCTTTGTTACATCAGTGTAATGATATGGTCACACTTGGCTGCTGAAGCAATGGGCATCCTGAGTGAGACATTGTTGCTTGGAGCCAACCAAGGCATTCTTAGATTCATGAAAGATGGGTCTACTGAAGGGGAAGAGGCAGGGGGCTCGTGTCAATGTCTAAAAGGCTTAAGACTTTTGTCTTGGATTTGGGCGATGCTCGAGTTCAAGTGTTATCATAAATATAACACTTTGTTCATTGCTCACCATATGGGCACATTTTTTCAAAACCTACCTGGAACTATCTATTGTGATGGTGGGTGAGTCCTGTTACTATGATCAAACATTTTATTTTATTTTATCTTGTATGATTTGAAATGCTTATATGCTTTACCGATTGCCAGATTTATGATCGACAAGGATGGTCTTCATGATAGAGAGGGGGCATTAGCCTTGGCTCAAATAGCCCTTCAAGAGTTCTCCTCCACTGAGAACGTGTGTGCCGGTGTTATAGAGTAGCTTGGGGCCAATTTTAGAACTTATCCAACCAAGTACTCGAAGTTCATCATGAAATGTGAGGAGCTTAGGTGGTTGGATGGTGAATGGATGTCCCATCGAGTACCTACTGTAGAAGAAGTGCTAGTGCAAATATCACCATTCTCCACCCCGTTCACAGTAGATGAGCTACATTATGTGCTCATTTTCATGTAATCCGAATCAATTTAATTAATTACTCCTCTTCTATTTTTTTGGCTAATTTTTTTGATTTTCGCAGTGGTAGCCAAATCTAAGAAGGTTACAGTAATTACCTCAAGGTGTAATGAGGCTAACCTCCTCTTTAAGTATGGTGAAGTTGATGAATCACAGCGTTGGCTGTGTAGTGGGGCTTTAACAACAATTGTCAAGAAGGTTCAAGAGGTTGAGCTCATGGATCTCTTTTTGGCTATAAACCTAGGGATCCCAGCTACAAAAATGATTGCCTTTGTTGATTCTTTCACAGAAAGTGTGGACCACTTTCGCACACGAGTTCATGGCATGTGAGTGGTGTTTAAGATCACCGATAATCTTTTTTCAGATCTTTTTACTGTCCCTTCTGATGGTTTACCCATGGGGGAAAGGACTAGTAAGGATGTAGACCATCAAGGGGGCATAGAAGAATGGTTAGGGATCAGCAAGGATCGCAAAGGCATCTATATAAAAAAGGTTAGATTGGAGGTAGCACAAAATATTTACCCCATCTTCCGGGCTTGTGCCTTTCCCAAGTTGCTCTCACAAGGAAAAATTCTTGGGGAAGAGTAGGCCTAGATCATGAGAAACGAAATGGAAGAGGGGATGCAATATAATTGGGCTAATTATTTTTCACAAGGCCTACATGTCAAAATGACTAGGCCACATGACAAGCTTGATACGCGTTTCCATGTGCACATTGCCTTTTTTATTGCTTATTTGCGATGATTTGCTAAATTTTTGGTGATCTAGGAGAATGGGATCTAGGTGATACAAGATTGTACCTAGATATCCAAACCATGGATCTGCCATGTATTTTGCACCACCTAGTCTCAAGACTCTCTGGAAGCTATCAGGGAGTTCTTTTCAATGACGACCAAGGATCAAGCGGGACCATCCTTTCATGCATGTGATAGCTTTAGATAGGCTCCCCCCACCAACACGGGCAATGTAGTGAGGGGAGCATGCCTCATTGTAAAAAAATAAAGTCAAAGTTGCAAATTAAGAAGCCTTGTCCTGCAAAAGAACCTCACATGCAAGTGAAGGGAGGGACAAAAGGCTACAGATCAGAGTTCACAATGTGAGGTCTGAGCTCATTTGTGAGTATCCCTTAGCTAACTTATTTGCTACCTTATTTTTCTTTTTTGTGGTTGCATATCTCTATTGGACTAACACCCTAATTTTAGCTTATGCTTGGTAGATGAGGGAGAGGCTTCTACTCCTGAAGAAGAGACCCCTGCTGCTAAGGAGGAGGCTCTTGCTACTAAAGAGAAGACTCCTACTATAGAGGAGAGGGCCCTCGTTGCAGAGGATCCTTTTGTAGACAATGTCCAAAAACCTCAGGGACATATGACAATAGAGGAAGCCACTACACTCTTAAGGTAGCTTGAAGAAGAGGGGCTGCATTTTGAGGAAGGTGAGTTTACTGATTTGTTTGACAGTGTGCCGATGGGTGACCACCCCTCCCACCCCC